>JAUCBJ010009107.1:0-46477 GCA_032718475.1 Nemertoderma westbladi | reverse complement strand
AGGCGTCCATATGTCGCAGGTAAGTAACCAGCGCGAATATATCTGTGGGGTGACGCAGGGTTCGTTTAAGGAAAGTTACGAAAGTGTGATAACTGAAGGTAAGTTAGGCACAACTAATTATGTGATGTCAGTCATCTTGAAATACTAGAAACTATTCGCTACAGAATTTAACTAAATATCACGTGAATTTACCGATTTGAAGCCTTTCTCGCAAAGTTTAAACCAAATAATCATCCACACTTTTGTCAAGCCGCTACTTCAAAACTAGTCAAAACTATAAGTATACTGAATGGTGAGAGCTAGCAACACTTCATCGCTAGCAACACGCCATCGCTATAGCAACACACCATCGCTATAGCAACACTTCATCGCTAGCAAAATGCCATCGCTATAGCAACACGCCATCGCTATAGCAACACGCCATCGCTATAGCAACACGCCATCGCTAGCAACATGCCATCGCTAGCAACACGCCATCGCTAGCAACATGCCATCGCTAGCAACACGCCATCGCTTTCGCTAGCAACACGCCATCGCTTTCGCTAGCAACACGCCATCGCTATAGCAACACGCCATCGCAACATGCCATCGCTAGCAACACGCCATCGCTTTCGCTAGCAACACGCCATCGCTATAGCAACACGCCATCGCTATAGCAACACGCCATCGCTAGCAACACGCCATCGCTATAGCAACACGCCATCGCTACAGCAAACGCCATGGCTAGCAACACGCCATCTCTATATCAACACGCCATCGCTAGCAACACGCCATCTCTATAGCAACACGCCATCGCTAGCAACACGCCATCTCTATAGCAACACGCCATCTCTATAGCAACACGCCATCGCTAGCAACACGCCATCTCTATAGCAACACGCCATCTCTATAGCAACACGCCATCGCTAAAGCAACACGCCATCGCTAGCAACACGCCATTGCTAGCAACACGCCATCGCTATAGCAACACGCCATCTCTATAGCAACACGCCATCGCTAGCAACACGCCATCGCTAGCAACACGCTATCGCTAGCAACACGCCATCGCTAGCAACACGCCATCGCTAGCAACACGCCATCGCTATAGCAACACGCCATCTCTATAGCAGCACGCCATCGCTAGCAACACGCCATAGCTAGCAACACACCATCTCTATAGCAACACACCATCGCTAGCAACACGCCATCGCTATAGCAACACGCCATCGCTAGCAACACGCCATCGCTAGCAACACGCCATCGCTATAGCAACACGCCATCGCTAGCAACATGCCATCGCTATAGCAACACGCCATCGATATAGCAACACGCCATCGCTATAGCAACACGCCATCTCTATAGCAACACGCAATTGCTATAGCAACACGCCATCGCCATAGCAACACGCCATCTCTATAGCAACACACCATCGCTATAGCAACACGCCATCTCTATAGCAACACGCCATCGTTAGCAACACACCATCGCTAGCAACACGCCATCGCTGTAGCAACACGCCATCGCTATAGCAACACGCCATCGCTAGTAACACGCCATCGCTTTAGCAACACGCAATCTCTATAGCAACACGCCATCGCTATAGCAACACGCCATCGCTATAGCAACACGCCATCTCTATAGCAACACGCCATCTCTATAGCAACACGCCATCGCTATAGCAACACGCCATCTCTATAGCAACACGCCATTGTTAGCCATACACCATCGCTAGCAACACCCCATCGCTAGCAACACGCCATTGCTATAGCAACACGCCATCGCTAGCAACACGCCATCGCTATATCAACACGCCATCGCTAGCAACACACCATCGCTA
This sequence comes from Nemertoderma westbladi, assembly GCA_032718475.1. Lineage (NCBI taxonomy): Eukaryota > Metazoa > Xenacoelomorpha > Nemertodermatida > Nemertodermatidae > Nemertoderma > Nemertoderma westbladi. The sequence goes on along the minus strand of JAUCBJ010009107.1, from coordinate 44,661 downwards.
TAGCAACACGCCATCTCTAAAGCAACACGCCATCGCTAGCAACACGCCACCGCGGTGAAACCTAGCAACACGCCATCGCTATAGCAACACGACATCGCTAACAACACGCCACCGCAGTGAAACCTAGCAACATGCCATCAAACAAGAGATGTCTTACATACAAACTAATGACTCATTTACAGATCAAATATAATGTAAAAAAATATATCGAGCCGAACTTTGTCTAGCTAATTAATTAGTTATAATAATTATTGTAAGCAAAGGATACGTGTGAAGTGACTTTTGATCATGCTGGGTTTGAAGTTAGGCAATTCGTCTATGTCTGACTCGTAATAAACAATGGCGACTATGTCGTTACCAATGTGTCGTTTACGCTCCACCTGGAACGGAATAAACACGTCGACTTTACAAACCAGCGATTCATAAAACTACAGAGAACTATAAACAGATAGATAGATAGATATATTTATTTACTAAGGGGATAATGAAAGTATATCAATACGCCACAGGAAAAAAGTCCAGCAACAAATAATATAAAACAGATAAGGTAAATATACTAGGAACTAGGAACGAATACATAGCAATAACTAAGTGGGCAGAATAACGAGGACAACTGGACAAATACAAAATACAACATGACAATAATAGCTAGAGGGCAGAATAACGAGGACGGATGCAAAATACAACAATAGCAATAGCTAGAGGGCAGAATAACGAGGGCGGATGCAAAATACAACAATAGCAATAGCTAGAGGGCAGAATAACGAGGACGGATGCAAAATACAACATAGCAATAGCTAGAGGGCAGAATAACGAGGACGGATGCAAAATACAACATAGCAATAGCTAGAGGGCAGAATAACGAGGACGGATACAAAATACAAAATAGCAATAGCTAGAGGGCAGAATAACGAGGACGGATACAAAATACAAAATAGCAATAGCTAGAGGGCAGAATAACGAGGACGGATACAAAATACAAAATAGCAATAGCTAGAGGGCAGAATAACGAGGACGGATACAAAATACAAAATAGCAATAGCTAGAGGGCAGAATAACGAGGACGGATACAAAATACAACAATAGCAATAGCTAGAGGGCAGAATAACGAGAACGGATGCAAAATACAACATAGCAATAGCTAGAGGGCAGAATAACGAGGACGGATGCAAAATACAACATAGCAATAGCTAGAGGGCAGAATAACGAGGACGGATACAAAATACAACAATAGCAATAGCTAGAGGGCAGAATAACGAGGACGGATGCAAAATACAACATAGCAATAGCTAGAGGGCAGAATAACGAGGACGGATGCAAAATACAACATAGCAATAGCTAGAGGGCAGAATAACGAGGACGGATACAAAATACAACATAGCAATAGCTAGAGGGCAGAATAACGAGGACGGATACAAAATACAACAATAGCAATAGCTAGAGGGCAGAATAACGAGGACGGATACAAAATACAACAATAGCAATAGCTAGAGGGCAGAATAACGAGGACGGATACAAAATACAACAATAGCAATAGCTAGAGGGCAGAATAACGAGGACGGATACAAAATACAACAATAGCAATAGCTAGAGGGCAGAATAACGAGGACGGATACAAAATACAACAATAGCAATAGCTAGAGGGCAGAATAACGAGGACGGATACAAAATACAACAATAGCAATAGCTAGAGGGCAGAATAACGAGGACGGATACAAAATACAACAATAGCAATAGCTAGAGGTCAGAATAACGAGGACGGATACAAAATACAACAATAGCAATAGCTATAGGGCAGAATAACGAGGACGGATACAAAATACAACAATAGCAATAGCTAGAAGGCAGAATAACGAGGACGGATACAAAATACAACAATAGCAATAGCTAGAGGGCAGAATAACGAGGACGGATACAAAATACAACAATAGCAATAGCTAGAGGTCAGAATAACGAGGACGGATACAAAATACAACAATAGCAATAGCTAGAGGGCAGAATAACGAGGACGGATACAAAATACAACAATAGCAATAGCTAGAGGGCAGAATAACGAGGACGGATGCAAAATACAACAATAGCAATAGCTAGAGGGCAGAATAACGAGGACGGATGCAAAATACAACAATAGCAATAGCTAGAGGGCAGAATAACGAGGACGGATGCAAAATACAACAATAGCAATAGCTATAGGGCAGAATAACGAGGACGGATGCAAAATACAACAATAGCAATAGCTAGAGGGCAGAATAACGAGGACGGATGCAAAATACAACAATAGCAATAGCTAGAGGGCAGAATAATGAGGACGGATGCCAAATACAAAATAGCAATAGCTAGAGGGCAGAATAACGAGGACGGATGCAAAATACAAAATAGCAATAGCTAGAGGGCAGAATAACGAGGACGGATGCAAAATACAACAATAGCAATAGCTAGAGGGCAGAATAACGAGGGCGGATGCAAAATACAACAATAGCAATAGCTAGAGGGCAGAATAACGAGGACGGATACAAAATACAACAATAGCAATAGCTAGAGGGCAGAATAACGAGGACGGATGCAAAATACAACAATAGCAATAGCTAGAGGGCAGAATAACGAGGACGGATGCAAAATACAACAATAGCAATAGCTAGAGGGCAGAATAATGAGGACGGATGCCAAATACAAAATAGCAATAGCTAGAGGGCAGAATAACGAGGACGGATGCAAAATACAACAATAGCAATAGCTAGAGGGCAGAATAACGAGGGCGGATGCAAAATACAAAATAGCAATAGCTAGAGGGCAGAATAACGAGGACAACTGGACAAATACAAAATACAACATGACAATAGCTAGAGGTCAGAATAACGAGGACGGATGCAAAATACAAAATAGCAATAGCTAGAGGGCAGAATAACGAGGACGGATACAAAATACAACAATAGCAATAGCTAGAGGGCAGAATAACGAGGGCGGATGCAAAATACAACAATAGCAATAGCTAGAGGGCAGAATAACGAGGACAACTGGACAAATACAAAATAGCAATAGCTAGAGGGCAGAATAACGAGGACGGATACAAAATACAACAATAGCAATAGCTAGAGGGCAGAATAACGAGGACAACTGGACAAATACAAAATACAACATGACAATAGCTAGAGGTCAGAATAACGAGGACGGATGCAAAATACAACATAGCAATAGCTAGAGGGCAGAATAACGAGGGCGGATGCAAAATACAAAATAGCAATAGCTAGAGGGCAGAATAACGAGGACAACTGGACAAATACAAAATACAACAATAGCAATAGCTAGAGGGAAGAATAACGAGGACGGATGCAAAATACAACATAGCAATAGCTAGAGGGCAGAATAACGAGGACGGATACAAAATACAACAATAACAATAGCTAGAGGGCAGAATAACGAGGACGGATGCAAAATACAACAATAGCAATAGCTAGAGGGCAGAATAACGAGGACGGATGCAAAATACAAAATAGCAATAGCTAGAGGGCAGAATAACGAGGACAACTGGACAAATACAAAATACAACATGACAATAGCTAGAGGTCAGAATAACGAGGACGGATGCAAAATACAACATAGCAATAGCTAGAAGGCAGAATAACGAGGGCGGATGCAAAATACAACAATAGCAATAGCTAGAGGGCAGAATAACGAGGACGGATACAAAATACAACAATAGCAATAGCTAGAGGGCAGAATAACGAGGACGGATGCAAAATACAACAATAGCAATAGCTAGAGGTCAGAATAACGAGGACGGATACAAAATACAACAATAGCAATAGCTAGAGGGCAGAATAACGAGGACGGATGCAAAATACAACAATAGCAATAGCTAGAGGGCAGAATAACGAGGACGGATGCAAAATACAACAATAGCAATAGCTAGAGGGCAGAATAACGAGGACGGATGCAAAATACAAAATAGCAATAGCTAGAGGGCAGAATAACGAGGACGGATACAAAATACAACAATAGCAATAGCTAGAGGGCAGAATAACGAGGACGGATGCAAAATACAACAATAGCAATAGCTAGAGGGCAGAATAACGAGGACGGATGCAAAATACAACAATAGCAATAGCTAGAGGGCAGAATAACGAGGACGGATACAAAATACAACAATAGCAATAGCTAGAGGGCAGAATAACGAGGACGGATGCAAAATACAACAATAGCAATAGCTAGAGGGCAGAATAACGAGGACGGATGCAAAATACAACAATAGCAATAGCTAGAGGTCAGAATAACGAGGACGGATACAAAATACAACAATAGCAATAGCTAGAGGTCAGAATAACGAGGACGGATGCAAAATACAACAATAGCAATAGCTAGAGGGCAGAATAACGAGGAGGGATACAAAATACAACAATAGCAATAGCTATAGGGCAGAATAACGAGGACGGATACAAAATACAACAATAGCAATAGCTAGAGGGCAGAATAACGAGAACGGATGCAAAATACAACATAGCAATAGCTAGAGGGCAGAATAACGAGGACGGATACAAAATACAACAATAGCAATAGCTAGAGGGCAGAATAACGAGGACGGATGCAAAATACAACAATAGCAATAGCTAGAGGGCAGAATAACGAGGACGGATACAAAATACAACAATAGCAATAGCTAGAGGGCAGAATAACGAGGACGGATACAAAATACAACAATAGCAATAGCTAGAGGGCAGAATAACGAGGACGGATGCAAAATACAACAATAGCAATAGCTAGAGGGCAGAATAACGAGGACGGATACAAAATACAACAATAGCAATAGCTAGAGGGCAGAATAACGAGGACGGATACAAAATACAACAATAGCAATAGCTATAGGGCAGAATAACGAGGACGGATACAAAATACAACAATAGCAATAGCTAGAGGGCAGAATAACGAGGACGGATGCAAAATACAACAATAGCAATAGCTAGAGGGCAGAATAACGAGGACGGATGCAAAATACAACAATAGCAATAGCTAGAGGGCAGAATAACGAGGACGGATACAAAATACAACAATAGCAATAGCTATAGGGCAGAATAACGAGGACGGATACAAAATACAACAATAGCAATAGCTAGAGGGCAGAATAACGAGGACGGATACAAAATACAACATGACAATAGCTAGAGGGCAGAATAACGAGGACGGATACAAAATACAACAATAGCAATAGCTAGAGGGCAGAATAACGAGGACGGATGCAAAATACAACAATAGCAATAGCTAGAGGGCAGAATAACGAGGACGGATACAAAATACAACAATAGCAATAGCTAGAGGGCAGAATAACGAGGACGGATACAAAATACAACAATAGCAATAGCTAGAGGGCAGAATAACGAGGACGGATACAAAATACAACAATAGCAATCAATAGCTATAGGGCAGAATAACGAGGACGGATACAAAATACAACAATAGCAATAGCTAGAGGGCAGAATAACGAGGACGGATACAAAATACAACAATAGCAATAGCTAGAGGGCAGAATAACGAGGACGGATACAAAATACAACAATAGCAATAGCTAGAGGGCAGAATAACGAGGACGGATACAAAATACAACAATAGCAATAGCTAGAGGGCAGAATAACGAGGACGGATGCAAAATACAACAATAGCAATAGCTAGAGGGCAGAATAACGAGGACGGATGCAAAATACAACAATAGCAATAGCTAGAGGGCAGAATAACGAGGACGGATACAAAATACAACAATAGCAATAGCTATAGGGCAGAATAACGAGGACGGATACAAAATACAACAATAGCAATAGCTAGAGGGCAGAATAACGAGGACGGATGCAAAATACAACAATAGCAATAGCTAGAGGGCAGAATAACGAGGACGGATGCAAAATACAACAATAGCAATAGCTAGAGGGCAGAATAACGAGGACGGATACAAAATACAACAATAGCAATAGCTATAGGGCAGAATAACGAGGACGGATACAAAATACAACAATAGCAATAGCTAGAGGGCAGAATAACGAGGACGGATACAAAATACAACATGACAATAGCTAGAGGGCAGAATAACGAGGACGGATGCAAAATACAACAATAGCAATAGCTAGAGGGCAGAATAACGAGGACGGATACAAAATACAACAATAGCAATAGCTATAGGGCAGAATAACGAGGACGGATACAAAATACAACAATAGCAATAGCTAGAGGGCAGAATAACGAGGACGGATACAAAATACAACAATAGCAATAGCTAGAGGGCAGAATAACGAGGACGGATACAAAATACAACAATAGCAATAGCTATAGGGCAGAATAACGAGGACGGATACAAAATACAACAATAGCAATAGCTAGAGGGCAGAATAACGAGGACGGATACAAAATACAACAATAGCAATAGCTAGAGGGCAGAATAACGAGAACGGATACAAAATACAACAATAGCAATAGCTAGAGGGCAGAATAACGAGGACGGATGCAAAATACAACAATAGCAATAGCTAGAGGGCAGAATAACGAGGACGGATACAAAATACAACAATAGCAATAGCTAGAGGGCAGAATAACGAGAACGGATGCAAAATACAACAATAGCAATAGCTGGAGGGCAGAATAATGAGGACGGATGCAAAATACAACATAGCAATAGCTAGAGGGCAGAATAACGAGGACGGATGCAAAGTACAACATAGCAATAGCTAGAGGGCAGAATAACGAGGACGGATGCAAAATACAACATAGCAATAGCTAGAGGGCAGAATAACGAGGACGGATGCAAAATACAACATAGCAATAGCTAGAGGGCAGAATAACGAGGACGGATGCAAAATACAACAATAGCAATAGCTAGAGGGCAGAATAACGAGGACGGATGCAAAATACAACAATAGCAATAGCTAGAGGGCAGAATAACGAGGACGGATGCAAAATACAACAATAGCAATAGCTAGAGGGCAGAATAACGAGGACGGATGCAAAATACAACAATAGCAATAGCTAGAGGTCAGAATAACGAGGACGGATACAAAATACAACATAGCAATAGCTAGAGGGCAGAATAACGAGGACGGATGCAAAATACAACAATAGCAATAGCTATAGGGCAGAATAACGAGGACGGATGCAAAATACAAAATAGCAATAGCTAGAGGGCAGAATAACGAGGACGGATACAAAATACAACAATAGCAATAGCTAGAGGGCAGAATAACGAGGACGGATACAAAATACAACAATAGCAATAGCTAGAGGGCAGAATAACGAGGACGGATGCAAAATACAAAATAGCAATAGCTAGAGGGCAGAATAACGAGGACGGATGCAAAATACAAAATAGCAATAGCTAGAGGGCAGAATAACGAGGACGGATACAAAATACAAAATAGCAATAGCTAGAGGGTAGAATAACGAGGACGGATACAAAATACAACATGGCAATAGCTAGAGGGCAGAATAACGAGGACGGATGCAAAATACAACAATAGCAATAGCTAGAGGGCAGAATAACGAGGACGGATGCAAAATACAAAATAGCAATAGCTAGAGGGCAGAATAACGAGGACGGATGCAAAATACAAAATAGCAATAGCTAGAGGGCAGAATAACGAGGACGGATACAAAATACAAAATAGCAATAGCTAGAGGGCAGAATAACGAGGACGGATACAAAATACAACAATAGCAATAGCTATAGGGCAGAATAACGAGGACGGATACAAAATACAACAATAGCAATAGCTAGAGGGCAGAATAACGAGGACGGATGCAAAATACAACAATAGCAATAGCTAGAGGGCAGAATAATGAGGACGGATGCAAAATACAAAATAGCAATAGCTAGAGGGCAGAATAACGAGGACGGATACAAAATACAACAATAGCAATAGCTAGAGGGCAGAATAACGAGGACGGATGCAAAATACAAAATAGCAATAGCTAGAGGGCAGAATAACGAGGACGGATGCAAAATACAACAATAGCAATAGCTAGAGGGCAGAATAACGAGGACGGATACAAAATACAACAATAGCAATAGCTAGAGGGCAGAATAACGAGGGCGGATGCAAAATACAACAATAGCAATAGCTAGAGGGCAGAATAACGAGGACGGATGCAAAATACAACAATAACAATAGCTATAGGGCAGAATAACGAGGACGGATGCAAAATACAAAATAGCAATAGCTGGAGGGCAGAATAATGAGGACGGATGCAAAATACAAAATAGCAATAGCTAGAGGGCAGAATAACGAGGACGGATGCAAAATACAACAATAGCAATAGCTAGAGGGCAGAATAACGAGAACGGATGCAAAATACAACATAGCAATAGCTAGAGGGCAGAATAACGAGGACGGATGCAAAATACAACATAGCAATAGCTAGAGGGCAGAATAACGAGGACGGATGCAAAATACAACAATAGCAATAGCTAGAGGGCAGAATAACGAGGACGGATGCAAAATACAACAATAGCAATAGCTAGAGGTCAGAATAACGAGGACGGATGCAAAATACAACATAGCAATAGCTAGAGGGCAGAATAACGAGGACGGATACAAAATACAACATGACAATAGCTAGAGGGCAGAATAACGAGGACGGATACAAAATACAACAATAGCAATAGCTAGAGGGCAGAATAACGAGGACGGATACAAAATACAACAATAGCAATAGCTAGAGGGCAGAATAACGAGGACGGATGCAAAATACAACAATAGCAATAGCTAGAGGGCAGAATAACGAGGACGGATACAAAATACAACAATAGCAATAGCTAGAGGTCAGAATAACGAGGACGGATACAAAATACAACAATAGCAATAGCTAGAGGGCAGAATAACGAGGACGGATGCAAAATACAACAATAGTAATAGCTAGAGGTCAGAATAACGAGGACGGATGCAAAATACAACAATAGCAATAGCTAGAGGTCAGAATAACGAAGACGGATGCAAAATACAACAATAGCAATAGCTAGAGGGCAGAATAACGAAGACGGATGCAAAATACAACAATAGCAATAGCTAGAGGTCAGAATAACGAGGACGGATGCAAAATACAACAATAGCAATAGCTAGAGGGCAGAATAACGAGGACGGATACAAAATACAACAATAGCAATAGCTAGAGGGCAGAATAACGAGGACGGATGCAAAATACAACAATAGCAATAGCTAGAGGGCAGAATAACGAGGACGGATGCAAAATACAACAATAGCAATAGCTAGAGGGCAGAATAACGAGGACGGATGCAAAATACAACAATAGCAATAGCTAGAGGGCAGAATAACGAGGACGGATGCAAAATACAACAATAGCAATAGCTAGAGGTCAGAATAACGAGGACGGATACAAAATACAACAATAGCAATAGCTAGAGGGCAGAATAACGAGGACGGATGCAAAATACAACAATAGCAATAGCTAGAGGGCAGAATAACGAGGACGGATGCAAAATACAACAATAGCAATAGCTAGAGGTCAGAATAACGAGGACGGATACAAAATACAACAATAGCAATAGCTAGAGGGCAGAATAACGAGGACGGATGCAAAATACAACAATAGCAATAGCTAGAGGGCAGAATAACGAGGACGGATACAAAATACAACAATAGCAATAGCTAGAGGTCAGAATAACGAGGACGGATACAAAATACAACAATAGCAATAGCTAGAGGGCAGAATAACGAGGACGGATGCAAAATACAACAATAGCAATAGCTAGAGGTCAGAATAACGAGGACGGATGCAAAATACAACAATAGCAATAGCTAGAGGTCAGAATAACGAGACGGATGCAAAATACAACAATAGCAATAGCTAGAGGGCAGAATAACGAGGACGGATGCAAAATACAACAATAGCAATAGCTAGAGGGCAGAATAACGAGGACGGATGCAAAATACAACAATAGCAATAGCTAGAGGGCAGAATAACGAGGACGGATACAAAATACAACAATAGCAATAGCTAGAGGGCAGAATAACGAGGACGGATGCAAAATACAACAATAGCAATAGCTAGAGGGCAGAATAACGAGGACGGATGCAAAATACAACAATAGCAATAGCTAGAGGGCAGAATAACGAGGACGGATGCAAAATACAACAATAGCAATAGCTAGAGGGCAGAATAACGAGGACGGATGCAAAATACAACAATAGCAATAGCTAGAGGTCAGAATAACGAGGACGGATACAAAATACAACAATAGCAATAGCTAGAGGGCAGAATAACGAGGACGGATACAAAATACAACAATAGCAATAGCTAGAGGGCAGAATAACGAGGACGGATACAAAATACAACAATAGCAATAGCTAGAGGGCAGAATAACGAGAACGGATGCAAAATACAACAATAGCAATAGCTGGAGGGCAGAATAACGAGGACGGATGCAAAATACAACATAGCAATAGCTAGAGGGCAGAATAACGAGGACGGATGCAAAATACAACATAGCAATAGCTAGAGGGCAGAATAACGAGGACGGATGCAAAATACAACATAGCAATAGCTAGAGGGCAGAATAACGAGGACGGATGCAAAATACAACATAGCAATAGCTAGAGGGCAGAATAACGAGGACGGATGCAAAATACAACAATAGCAATAGCTAGAGGGCAGAATAACGAGGACGGATGCAAAATACAACAATAGCAATAGCTAGAGGGCAGAATAACGAGGACGGATGCAAAATACAACAATAGCAATAGCTAGAGGGCAGAATAACGAGGACGGATGCAAAATACAACAATAGCAATAGCTAGAGGTCAGAATAACGAGGACGGATACAAAATACAACAATAGCAATAGCTAGAGGGCAGAATAACGAGGACGGATGCAAAATACAACATAGCAATAGCTAGAGGGCAGAATAACGAGGACGGATGCAAAATACAACATAGCAATAGCTAGAGGGCAGAATAACGAGGACGGATGCAAAATACAACATAGCAATAGCTAGAGGGCAGAATAACGAGGACGGATGCAAAATACAACATAGCAATAGCTAGAGGGCAGAATAACGAGGACGGATGCAAAATACAACAATAGCAATAGCTAGAGGGAAGAATAACGAGGACGGATGCAAAATACAACAATAGCAATAGCTAGAGGGCAGAATAACGAGGACGGATGCAAAATACAACAATAGCAATAGCTAGAGGGCAGAATAACGAGGACGGATGCAAAATACAACAATAGCAATAGCTAGAGGTCAGAATAACGAGGACGGATACAAAATACAACAATAGCAATAGCTAGAGGGCAGAATAACGAGGACGGATGCAAAATACAACATAGCAATAGCTAGAGGGCAGAATAACGAGGACGGATGCAAAATACAACAATAGTAATAGCTAGAGGTCAGAATAACGAGGACGGATACAAAATACAACAATAGCAATAGCTAGAGGGCAGAATAACGAGGACGGATACAAAATACAACAATAGCAATAGCTAGAGGGCAGAATAACGAGGACGGATACAAAATACAACAATAGCAATAGCTAGAGGGCAGAATAACGAGAACGGATGCAAAATACAACAATAGCAATAGCTGGAGGGCAGAATAATGAGGACGGATGCAAAATACAACATAGCAATAGCTAGAGGGCAGAATAACGAGGACGGATGCAAAATACAACATAGCAATAGCTAGAGGGCAGAATAACGAGGACGGATGCAAAATACAACATAGCAATAGCTAGAGGGCAGAATAACGAGGACGGATGCAAAATACAACATAGCAATAGCTAGAGGGCAGAATAACGAGGACGGATACAAAATACAACATAGCAATAGCTAGAGGGCAGAATAACGAGGACGGATGCAAAATACAACATAGCAATAGCTAGAGGGCAGAATAACGAGGACGGATGCAAAATACAACATAGCAATAGCTAGAGGGCAGAATAACGAGGACGGATGCAAAATACAACAATAGCAATAGCTAGAGGGCAGAATAACGAGGACGGATGCAAAATACAACAATAGCAATAGCTAGAGGTCAGAATAACGAGGACGGATACAAAATACAACAATAGCAATAGCTAGAGGGCAGAATAACGAGGACGGATGCAAAATACAAAATAGCAATTAGCTAGAGGGCAGAATAACGAGGACGGATACAAAATACAAAATAGCAATAGCTAGAGGGCAGAATAACGAGGACGGATACAAAATACAACAATACCAATAGCTATAGGGCAGAATAACGAGGACGGATACAAAATACAACAATAGCAATAGCTAGAGGGCAGAATAACGAGGACGGATGCAAAATACAACAATAGCAATAGCTAGAGGGCAGAATAATGAGGACGGATGCCAAATACAAAATAGCAATAGCTAGAGGGCAGAATAACGAGGACGGATGCAAAATACAACAATAGCAATAGATAGAGGGCAGAATAACGAGGACGGATACAAAATACAACAATAGCAATAGCTAGAGGGCAGAATAACGAGGGCGGATGCAAAATACAACAATAGCAATAGCTAGAGGGCAGAATAACGAGGACGGATGCAAAATACAACAATAACAATAGCTATAGGGCAGAATAACGAGGACGGATGCAAAATACAAAATAGCAATAGCTGGAGGGCAGAATAATGAGGACGGATGCAAAATACAAAATAGCAATAGCTAGAGGGCAGAATAACGAGGACGGGTGCAAAATACAACAATAGCAATAGCTAGAGGGCAGAATAACGAGAACGGATGCAAAATACAACATAGCAATAGCTAGAGGGCAGAATAACGAGGACGGATGCAAAATACAACATAGCAATAGCTAGAGGGCAGAATAACGAGGACGGATACAAAATACAACATGGCAATAGCTAGAGGGCAGAATAACGAGGACGGATACAAAATACAACAATAGCAATAGCTAGAGGGCAGAATAACGAGGACGGATGCAAAATACAACAATAGCAATAGCTAGAGGGCAGAATAACGAGGACGGATGCAAAATACAACAATAGCAATAGCTAGAGGGCAGAATAACGAGGACGGATACAAAATACAACAATAGCAATAGCTAGAGGGCAGAATAACGAGGACGGATACAAAATACAACAATAGCAATAGCTAGAGGGCAGAATAACGAGGACGGATGCAAAATACAACAATAGCAATAGCTAGAGGTCAGAATAACGAAGACGGATGCAAAATACAACAATAGCAATAGCTAGAGGGCAGAATAACGAGGACGGATACAAAATACAACATGACAATAGCTAGAGGGCAGAATAACGAGGACGGATACAAAATACAACAATAGCAATAGCTAGAGGTCAGAATAACGAGGACGGATGCAAAATACAACATAGCAATAGCTAGAGGGCAGAATAACGAGGACGGATACAAAATACAACATGACAATAGCTAGAGGGCAGAATAACGAGGACGGATACAAAATACAACAATAGCAATAGCTAGAGGGCAGAATAACGAGGACGGATACAAAATACAACAATAGCAATAGCTAGAGGGCAGAATAACGAGGACGGATGCAAAATACAACAATAGCAATAGCTAGAGGGCAGAATAACGAGAACGGATGCAAAATACAACATAGCAATAGCTAGAGGGCAGAATAACGAGAACGGATGCAAAATACAACATAGCAATAGCTAGAGGGCAGAATAACGAGGACGGATGCAAAATACAACATAGCAATAGCTAGAGGGCAGAATAACGAGGACGGATACAAAATACAACATGGCAATAGCTAGAGGGCAGAATAACGAGGACGGATACAAAATACAACAATAGCAATAGCTAGAGGGCAGAATAACGAGGACGGATGCAAAATACAACAATAGCAATAGCTAGAGGGCAGAATAACGAGGACGGATGCAAAATACAACAATAGCAATAGCTAGAGGGCAGAATAACGAGGACGGATACAAAATACAACAATAGCAATAGCTAGAGGGCAGAATAACGAGGACGGATACAAAATACAACAATAGCAATAGCTAGAGGGCAGAATAACGAGGACGGATGCAAAATACAACAATAGCAATAGCTAGAGGTCAGAATAACGAAGACGGATGCAAAATACAACAATAGCAATAGCTAGAGGGCAGAATAACGAGGACGGATACAAAATACAACATGACAATAGCTAGAGGGCAGAATAACGAGGACGGATACAAAATACAACAATAGCAATAGCTAGAGGTCAGAATAACGAGGACGGATGCAAAATACAACATAGCAATAGCTAGAGGGCAGAATAACGAGGACGGATACAAAATACAACATGACAATAGCTAGAGGGCAGAATAACGAGGACGGATACAAAATACAACAATAGCAATAGCTAGAGGGCAGAATAACGAGGACGGATACAAAATACAACAATAGCAATAGCTAGAGGGCAGAATAACGAGGACGGATGCAAAATACAACAATAGCAATAGCTAGAGGTCAGAATAACGAAGACGGATGCAAAATACAACAATAGCAATAGCTAGAGGGCAGAATAACGAGGACGGATACAAAATACAACAATAGCAATAGCTAGAGGGCAGAATAACGAGGACGGATGCAAAATACAACAATAGCAATAGCTAGAGGTCAGAATAACGAGGACGGATACAAAATACAACAATAGCAATAGCTAGAGGGCAGAATAACGAGGACGGATACAAAATACAACAATAGCAATAGCTAGAGGGCAGAATAACGAGGACGGATACAAAATACAACAATAGCAATAGCTAGAGGGCAGAATAACGAGAACGGATGCAAAATACAACAATAGCAATAGCTGGAGGGCAGAATAATGAGGACGGATACAAAATACAACAATAGCAATAGCTATAGGGCAGAATAACGAGGACGGATACAAAATACAACAATAGCAATAGCTAGAGGGCAGAATAACGAGGGCGGATGCAAAATACAACAATAGCAATAGCTAGAGGGCAGAATAACGAGGACGGATGCAAAATACAACAATAACAATAGCTATAGGGCAGAATAACGAGGACGGATGCAAAATACAAAATAGCAATAGCTGGAGGGCAGAATAATGAGGACGGATGCAAAATACAAAATAGCAATAGCTAGAGGGCAGAATAACGAGGACGGGTGCAAAATACAACAATAGCAATAGCTAGAGGGCAGAATAACGAGAACGGATGCAAAATACAACATAGCAATAGCTAGAGGGCAGAATAACGAGGACGGATGCAAAATACAACATAGCAATAGCTAGAGGGCAGAATAACGAGGACGGATACAAAATACAACATGAGCAATAGCTAGAGGGCAGAATAACGAGGACGGATACAAAATACAACAATAGCAATAGCTAGAGGGCAGAATAACGAGGACGGATGCAAAATACAACAATAGCAATAGCTAGAGGGCAGAATAACGAGGACGGATGCAAAATACAACAATAGCAATAGCTAGAGGGCAGAATAACGAGGACGGATACAAAATACAACAATAGCAATAGCTAGAGGGCAGAATAACGAGGACGGATACAAAATACAACAATAGCAATAGCTAGAGGGCAGAATAACGAGGACGGATGCAAAATACAACAATAGCAATAGCTAGAGGTCAGAATAACGAAGACGGATGCAAAATACAACAATAGCAATAGCTAGAGGGCAGAATAACGAGGACGGATACAAAATACAACAATAGCAATAGCTAGAGGGCAGAATAACGAGGACGGATACAAAATACAACAATAGCAATAGCTAGAGGTCAGAATAACGAGGACGGATGCAAAATACAACAATAGCAATAGCTAGAGGGCAGAATAACGAGGACGGATACAAAATACAACAATAGCAATAGCTAGAGGGCAGAATAACGAGGACGGATACAAAATACAACAATAGCAATAGCTAGAGGGCAGAATAACGAGGACGGATGCAAAATACAACAATAGCAATAGCTAGAGGGCAGAATAACGAGGACGGATGCAAAATACAACAATAACAATAGCTATAGGGCAGAATAACGAGGACGGATGCAAAATACAAAATAGCAATAGCTGGAGGGCAGAATAATGAGGACGGATGCAAAATACAAAATAGCAATAGCTAGAGGGCAGAATAACGAGGACGGGTGCAAAATACAACAATAGCAATAGCTAGAGGGCAGAATAACGAGAACGGATGCAAAATACAACATAGCAATAGCTAGAGGGCAGAATAACGAGGACGGATGCAAAATACAACATAGCAATAGCTAGAGGGCAGAATAACGAGGACGGATACAAAATACAACATGGCAATAGCTAGAGGGCAGAATAACGAGGACGGATACAAAATACAACAATAGCAATAGCTAGAGGGCAGAATAACGAGGACGGATGCAAAATACAACAATAGCAATAGCTAGAGGGCAGAATAACGAGGACGGATGCAAAATACAACAATAGCAATAGCTAGAGGGCAGAATAACGAGGACGGATACAAAATACAACAATAGCAATAGCTAGAGGGCAGAATAACGAGGACGGATACAAAATACAACAATAGCAATAGCTAGAGGGCAGAATAACGAGGACGGATGCAAAATACAACAATAGCAATAGCTAGAGGGCAGAATAACGAGGACGGATACAAAATACAACAATAGCAATAGCTAGAGGGCAGAATAACGAGGACGGATACAAAATACAACAATAGCAATAGCTAGAGGGCAGAATAACGAGGACGGATGCAAAATACAACAATAGCAATAGCTAGAGGTCAGAATAACGAGGACGGATGCAAAATACAACAATAGCAATAGCTAGAGGGCAGAATAACGAGGACGGATACAAAATACAACATGACAATAGCTAGAGGGCAGAATAACGAGGACGGATACAAAATACAACAATAGCAATAGCTAGAGGTCAGAATAACGAGGACGGATGCAAAATACAACATAGCAATAGCTAGAGGGCAGAATAACGAGGACGGATACAAAATACAACATGACAATAGCTAGAGGGCAGAATAACGAGGACGGATACAAAATACAACAATAGCAATAGCTAGAGGGCAGAATAACGAGGACGGATACAAAATACAACAATAGCAATAGCTAGAGGGCAGAATAACGAGGACGGATGCAAAATACAACAATAACAATAGCTATAGGGCAGAATAACGAGGACGGATGCAAAATACAAAATAGCAATAGCTGGAGGGCAGAATAATGAGGACGGATGCAAAATACAAAATAGCAATAGCTAGAGGGCAGAATAACGAGGACGGGTGCAAAATACAACAATAGCAATAGCTAGAGGGCAGAATAACGAGAACGGATGCAAAATACAACATAGCAATAGCTAGAGGGCAGAATAACGAGGACGGATGCAAAATACAACATAGCAATAGCTAGAGGGCAGAATAACGAGGACGGATACAAAATACAACATGGCAATAGCTAGAGGGCAGAATAACGAGGACGGATACAAAATACAACAATAGCAATAGCTAGAGGGCAGAATAACGAGGACGGATGCAAAATACAACAATAGCAATAGCTAGAGGGCAGAATAACGAGGACGGATGCAAAATACAACAATAGCAATAGCTAGAGGGCAGAATAACGAGGACGGATACAAAATACAACAATAGCAATAGCTAGAGGGCAGAATAACGAGGACGGATACAAAATACAACAATAGCAATAGCTAGAGGGCAGAATAACGAGGACGGATGCAAAATACAACAATAGCAATAGCTAGAGGTCAGAATAACGAAGACGGATGCAAAATACAACAATAGCAATAGCTAGAGGGCAGAATAACGAGGACGGATACAAAATACAACATGACAATAGCTAGAGGGCAGAATAACGAGGACGGATACAAAATACAACAATAGCAATAGCTAGAGGTCAGAATAACGAGGACGGATGCAAAATACAACATAGCAATAGCTAGAGGGCAGAATAACGAGGACGGATACAAAATACAACATGACAATAGCTAGAGGGCAGAATAACGAGGACGGATACAAAATACAACAATAGCAATAGCTAGAGGGCAGAATAACGAGGACGGATACAAAATACAACAATAGCAATAGCTAGAGGGCAGAATAACGAGGACGGATGCAAAATACAACAATAGCAATAGCTAGAGGTCAGAATAACGAAGACGGATGCAAAATACAACAATAGCAATAGCTAGAGGGCAGAATAACGAGGACGGATACAAAATACAACAATAGCAATAGCTAGAGGGCAGAATAACGAGGACGGATGCAAAATACAACAATAGCAATAGCTAGAGGTCAGAATAACGAGGACGGATACAAAATACAACAATAGCAATAGCTAGAGGGCAGAATAACGAGGACGGATACAAAATACAACAATAGCAATAGCTAGAGGGCAGAATAACGAGGACGGATACAAAATACAACAATAGCAATAGCTAGAGGGCAGAATAACGAGAACGGATGCAAAATACAACAATAGCAATAGCTGGAGGGCAGAATAATGAGGACGGATACAAAATACAACAATAGCAATAGCTATAGGGCAGAATAACGAGGACGGATACAAAATACAACAATAGCAATAGCTAGAGGGCAGAATAACGAGGACGGATGCAAAATACAACAATAGCAATAGCTAGAGGGCAGAATAACGAGGACGGATGCAAAATACAACAATAGCAATAGCTAGAGGTCAGAATAACGAGGACGGATGCAAAATACAACAATAGCAATAGCTAGAGGGCAAAATAACGAGGACGGATGCAAAATACAACAATAGCAATAGCTAGAGGGCAGAATAACGAGGACGGATACAAAATACAACATGGCAATAGCTAGAGGGCAGAATAACGAGGACGGATACAAAATACAACAATAGCAATAGCTAGAGGGCAGAATAACGAGGACGGATACAAAATACAACATGACAATAGCTAGAGGGCAGAATAACGAGGACGGATACAAAATACAACAATAGCAATAGCTAGAGGGCAGAATAACGAGGACGGATACAAAATACAACAATAGCAATAGCTAGAGGGCAGAATAACGAGGACGGATGCAAAATACAACAATAGCAATAGCTAGAGGTCAGAATAACGAAGACGGATGCAAAATACAACAATAGCAATAGCTAGAGGGCAGAATAACGAGGACGGATACAAAATACAACAATAGCAATAGCTAGAGGGCAGAATAACGAGGACGGATGCAAAATACAACAATAGCAATAGCTAGAGGTCAGAATAACGAGGACGGATACAAAATACAACAATAGCAATAGCTAGAGGGCAGAATAACGAGGACGGATACAAAATACAACAATAGCAATAGCTAGAGGGCAGAATAACGAGGACGGATACAAAATACAACAATAGCAATAGCTAGAGGGCAGAATAACGAGGACGGATGCAAAATACAACAATAGCAATAGCTGGAGGGCAGAATAATGAGGACGGATACAAAATACAACAATAGCAATAGCTATAGGGCAGAATAACGAGGACGGATACAAAATACAACAATAGCAATAGCTAGAGGGCAGAATAACGAGGACGGATGCAAAATACAACAATAGCAATAGCTAGAGGGCAGAATAATGAGGACGGATGCAAAATACAAAATAGCAATAGCTAGAGGGCAGAATAACGAGGACGGATGCAAAATACAACAATAGCAATAGCTAGAGGGCAGAATAACGAGGACGGATACAAAATACAACAATAGCAATAGCTAGAGGGCAGAATAACGAGGGCGGATGCAAAATACAACAATAGCAATAGCTAGAGGGCAGAATAACGAGGACGGATGCAAAATACAACAATAACAATAGCTATAGGGCAGAATAACGAGGACGGATGCAAAATACAAAATAGCAATAGCTGGAGGGCAGAATAATGAGGACGGATGCAAAATACAAAATAGCAATAGCTAGAGGGCAGAATAACGAGGACGGATGCAAAATACAACAATAGCAATAGCTAGAGGGCAGAATAACGAGAACGGATGCAAAATACAACATAGCAATAGCTAGAGGGCAGAATAACGAGGACGGATGCAAAATACAACATAGCAATAGCTAGAGGGCAGAATAACGAGGACGGATACAAAATACAACATGGCAATAGCTAGAGGGCAGAATAACGAGGACGGATACAAAATACAACAATAGCAATAGCTAGAGGGCAGAATAACGAGGACGGATGCAAAATACAACAATAGCAATAGCTAGAGGGCAGAATAAAGAGGACGGATGCAAAATACAACAATAGCAATAGCTAGAGGTCAGAATAACGAGGACGGATGCAAAATACAACATAGCAATAGCTAGAGGGCAGAATAACGAGGACGGATACAAAATACAACATGACAATAGCTAGAGGGCAGAATAACGAGGACGGATACAAAATACAACAATAGCAATAGCTAGAGGGCAGAATAACGAGGACGGATACAAAATACAACAATAGCAATAGCTAGAGGGCAGAATAACGAGGACGGATGCAAAATACAACAATAGCAATAGCTAGAGGGCAGAATAACGAGGACGGATACAAAATACAACAATAGCAATAGCTAGAGGGCAGAATAACGAGGACGGATGCAAAATACAACAATAGTAATAGCTAGAGGTCAGAATAACGAGGACGGATACAAAATACAACAATAGCAATAGCTAGAGGGCAGAATAACGAGGACGGATACAAAATACAACAATAGCAATAGCTAGAGGGCAGAATAACGAGGACGGATGCAAAATACAACAATAACAATAGCTAGAGGGCAGAATAACGAGGACGGATGTAAAATACAACAATAGCAATAGCTAGAGGGCAGAATAACGAGGACGGATACAAAATACAACATGACAATAGCTAGAGGGCAGAATAACGAGGACGGATACAAAATACAACAATAGCAATAGCTAGAGGGCAGAATAACGAGGACGGATGCAAAATACAACAATAGCAATAGCTAGAGGGCAGAATAACGAGGACGGATACAAAATACAACAATAGCAATAGCTAGAGGGCAGAATAACGAGGACGGATACAAAATACAACAATAGCAATAGCTAGAGGGCAGAATAATGAGGACGGATGCAAAATACAACAATAGCAATAGCTAGAGGTCAGAATAACGAAGACGGATGCAAAATACAACAATAGCAATAGCTAGAGGGCAGAATAACGAGGACGGATACAAAATACAACATGACAATAGCTAGAGGGCAGAATAACGAGGACGGATACAAAATACAACAATAGCAATAGCTAGAGGTCAGAATAACGAGGACGGATGCAAAATACAACATAGCAATAGCTAGAGGGCAGAATAACGAGGACGGATACAAAATACAACATGACAATAGCTAGAGGGCAGAATAACGAGGACGGATACAAAATACAACAATAGCAATAGCTAGAGGGCAGAATAACGAGGACGGATACAAAATACAACAATAGCAATAGCTAGAGGGCAGAATAACGAGGACGGATGCAAAATACAACAATAGCAATAGCTAGAGGGCAGAATAACGAGAACGGATGCAAAATACAACATAGCAATAGCTAGAGGGCAGAATAACGAGAACGGATGCAAAATACAACATAGCAATAGCTAGAGGGCAGAATAACGAGGACGGATGCAAAATACAACATAGCAATAGCTAGAGGGCAGAATAACGAGGACGGATACAAAATACAACATGGCAATAGCTAGAGGGCAGAATAACGAGGACGGATACAAAATACAACAATAGCAATAGCTAGAGGGCAGAATAACGAGGACGGATGCAAAATACAACAATAGCAATAGCTAGAGGGCAGAATAACGAGGACGGATGCAAAATACAACAATAGCAATAGCTAGAGGGCAGAATAACGAGGACGGATACAAAATACAACAATAGCAATAGCTAGAGGGCAGAATAACGAGGACGGATACAAAATACAACAATAGCAATAGCTAGAGGGCAGAATAACGAGGACGGATGCAAAATACAACAATAGCAATAGCTAGAGGTCAGAATAACGAAGACGGATGCAAAATACAACAATAGCAATAGCTAGAGGGCAGAATAACGAGGACGGATACAAAATACAACATGACAATAGCTAGAGGGCAGAATAACGAGGACGGATACAAAATACAACAATAGCAATAGCTAGAGGTCAGAATAACGAGGACGGATGCAAAATACAACATAGCAATAGCTAGAGGGCAGAATAACGAGGACGGATACAAAATACAACATGACAATAGCTAGAGGGCAGAATAACGAGGACGGATACAAAATACAACAATAGCAATAGCTAGAGGGCAGAATAACGAGGACGGATACAAAATACAACAATAGCAATAGCTAGAGGGCAGAATAACGAGGACGGATGCAAAATACAACAATAGCAATAGCTAGAGGTCAGAATAACGAAGACGGATGCAAAATACAACAATAGCAATAGCTAGAGGGCAGAATAACGAGGACGGATACAAAATACAACAATAGCAATAGCTAGAGGGCAGAATAACGAGGACGGATGCAAAATACAACAATAGCAATAGCTAGAGGTCAGAATAACGAGGACGGATACAAAATACAACAATAGCAATAGCTAGAGGGCAGAATAACGAGGACGGATACAAAATACAACAATAGCAATAGCTAGAGGGCAGAATAACGAGAACGGATGCAAAATACAACAATAGCAATAGCTAGAGGTCAGAATAACGAGGACGGATACAAAATACAACAATAGCAATAGCTATAGGGCAGAATAACGAGGACGGATACAAAATACAACAATAGCAATAGCTAGAGGGCAGAATAACGAGGACGGATACAAAATACAACAATAGCAATAGCTAGAGGGCAGAATAACGAGGACGGATACAAAATACAACAATAGCAATAGCTAGAGGGCAGAATAACGAGAACGGATGCAAAATACAACAATAGCAATAGCTGGAGGGCAGAATAATGAGGACGGATACAAAATACAACAATAGCAATAGCTATAGGGCAGAATAACGAGGACGGATACAAAATACAACAATAGCAATAGCTAGAGGGCAGAATAACGAGGACGGATGCAAAATACAACAATAGCAATAGCTAGAGGTCAGAATAACGAGGACGGATACAAAATACAACAATAGCAATAGCTAGAGGGCAGAATAACGAGGACGGATACAAAATACAACAATAGCAATAGCTAGAGGGCAGAATAACGAGGACGGATACAAAATACAACAATAGCAATAGCTAGAGGGCAGAATAACGAGGACGGATGCAAAATACAACAATAGCAATAGCTGGAGGGCAGAATAATGAGGACGGATACAAAATACAACAATAGCAATAGCTATAGGGCAGAATAACGAGGACGGATACAAAATACAACAATAGCAATAGCTAGAGGGCAGAATAACGAGGACGGATGCAAAATACAACAATAGCAATAGCTAGAGGGCAGAATAACGAGGACGGATGCAAAATACAACAATAGCAATAGCTAGAGGGCAGAATAACGAGGACGGATGCAAAATATAACAATAGCAATAGCTAGAGGGCAGAATAATGAGGACGGATACAAAATACAACAATAGCAATAGCTATAGGGCAGAATAACGAGGACGGATACAAAATACAACAATAGCAATAGCTAGAGGGCAGAATAACGAGGACGGATGCAAAATACAACAATAGCAATAGCTAGAGGTCAGAATAACGAGGACGGATACAAAATACAACAATAGCAATAGCTAGAGGGCAGAATAACGAGGACGGATACAAAATACAACAATAGCAATAGCTAGAGGGCAGAATAATGAGGACGGATGCAAAATACAAAATAGCAATAGCTAGAGGGCAGAATAACGAGGACGGATACAAAATACAACAATAGCAATAGCTAGAGGGCAGAATAACGAGGACGGATACAAAATACAACATGACAATAGCTAGAGGGCAGAATAACGAGGACGGATACAAAATACAACAATAGCAATAGCTAGAGGGCAGAATAACGAGGACGGATACAAAATACAACAATAGCAATAGCTAGAGGGCAGAATAACGAGGACGGATGCAAAATACAACAATAGCAATAGCTAGAGGTCAGAATAACGAAGACGGATGCAAAATACAACAATAGCAATAGCTAGAGGGCAGAATAACGAGGACGGATACAAAATACAACAATAGCAATAGCTAGAGGGCAGAATAACGAGGACGGATGCAAAATACAACAATAGCAATAGCTAGAGGTCAGAATAACGAGGACGGATACAAAATACAACAATAGCAATAGCTAGAGGGCAGAATAACGAGGACGGATACAAAATACAACAATAGCAATAGCTAGAGGGCAGAATAACGAGGACGGATACAAAATACAACAATAGCAATAGCTAGAGGGCAGAATAACGAGGACGGATGCAAAATACAACAATAGCAATAGCTGGAGGGCAGAATAATGAGGACGGATACAAAATACAACAATAGCAATAGCTATAGGGCAGAATAACGAGGACGGATACAAAATACAACAATAGCAATAGCTAGAGGGCAGAATAACGAGGACGGATGCAAAATACAACAATAGCAATAGCTAGAGGGCAGAATAATGAGGACGGATGCAAAATACAAAATAGCAATAGCTAGAGGGCAGAATAACGAGGACGGATGAAAAATACAACAATAGCAATAGCTAGAGGGCAGAATAACGAGGACGGATACAAAATACAACAATAGCAATAGCTAGAGGGCAGAATAACGAGGGCGGATGCAAAATACAACAATAGCAATAGCTAGAGGGCAGAATAACGAGGACGGATGCAAAATACAACAATAACAATAGCTATAGGGCAGAATAACGAGGACGGATGCAAAATACAAAATAGCAATAGCTGGAGGGCAGAATAATGAGGACGGATGCAAAATACAAAATAGCAATAGCTAGAGGGCAGAATAACGAGGACGGATGCAAAATACAACAATAGCAATAGCTAGAGGGCAGAATAACGAGAACGGATGCAAAATACAACATAGCAATAGCTAGAGGGCAGAATAACGAGGACGGATGCAAAATACAACATAGCAATAGCTAGAGGGCAGAATAACGAGGACGGATACAAAATACAACATGGCAATAGCTAGAGGGCAGAATAACGAGGACGGATACAAAATACAACAATAGCAATAGCTAGAGGGCAGAATAACGAGGACGGATGCAAAATACAACAATAGCAATAGCTAGAGGGCAGAATAAAGAGGACGGATGCAAAATACAACAATAGCAATAGCTAGAGGTCAGAATAACGAGGACGGATGCAAAATACAACATAGCAATAGCTAGAGGGCAGAATAACGAGGACGGATACAAAATACAACATGACAATAGCTAGAGGGCAGAATAACGAGGACGGATACAAAATACAACAATAGCAATAGCTAGAGGGCAGAATAACGAGGACGGATACAAAATACAACAATAGCAATAGCTAGAGGGCAGAATAACGAGGACGGATGCAAAATACAACAATAGCAATAGCTAGAGGGCAGAATAACGAGGACGGATACAAAATACAACAATAGCAATAGCTAGAGGGCAGAATAACGAGGACGGATGCAAAATACAACAATAGTAATAGCTAGAGGTCAGAATAACGAGGACGGATACAAAATACAACAATAGCAATAGCTAGAGGGCAGAATAACGAGGACGGATACAAAATACAACAATAGCAATAGCTAGAGGGCAGAATAACGAGGACGGATGCAAAATACAACAATAACAATAGCTAGAGGGCAGAATAACGAGGACGGATGTAAAATACAACAATAGCAATAGCTAGAGGGCAGAATAACGAGGACGGATACAAAATACAACAATAGCAATAGCTAGAGGGCAGAATAACGAGGACGGATACAAAATACAAAATAGCAATAGCTAGAGGGCAGAATAACGAGGACGGATACAAAATACAACAATAGCAATAGCTAGAGGGCAGAATAACGAGAACGGATGCAAAATACAACAATAGCAATAGCTGGAGGGCAGAATAATGAGGACGACTGCAAAATACAACATAGCAATAGCTAGAGGGCAGAATAACGAGGACGGATGCAAAATACAACATAGCAATAGCTAGAGGGCAGAATAACGAGGACGGATGCAAAATACAACAATAGCAATAGCTAGAGGGCAGAATAACGAGGACGGATGCAAAATACAACATAGCAATAGCTAGAGGGCAGAATAACGAGGACGGATGCAAAATACAACAATAGCAATAGCTAGAGGGCAGAATAACGAGGACGGATGCAAAATACAACAATAGCAATAGCTAGAGGGCAGAATAACGAGGACGGATGCAAAATACAACATAGCAATAGCTAGAGGGCAGAATAACGAGGACGGATGCAAAATACAACATAGCAATAGCTAGAGGGCAGAATAACGAGGACGGATGCAAAATACAACAATAGCAATAGCTAGAGGGCAGAATAACGAGGACGGATGCAAAATACAACATAGCAATAGCTAGAGGGCAGAATAACGAGGACGGATGCAAAATACAACAATAGCAATAGCTAGAGGTCAGAATAACGAGGACGGATACAAAATACAACAATAGCAATAGCTAGAGGGCAGAATAACGAGGACGGATACAAAATACAACAATAGCAATAGCTAGAGGGCAGAATAACGAGGACGGATACAAAATACAACAATAGCAATAGCTAGAGGGCAGAATAACGAGGACGGATGCAAAATACAACAATAGCAATAGCTAGAGGGCAGAATAACGAGAACGGATACAAAATACAACAATAGCAATAGCTAGAGGGCAGAATAACGAGGACGGATGCAAAATACAACAATAGCAATAGCTAGAGGGCAGAATAACGAGGACGGATACAAAATACAACATAGCAATAGCTAGAGGGCAGAATAACGAGGACGGATGCAAAATACAACATAGCAATAGCTAGAGGGCAGAATAACGAGGACGGATGCAAAATACAACAATAGCAATAGCTAGAGGGCAGAATAACGAGGACGGATACAGAATACAACAATAGCAATAGCTAGAGGGCAGAATAACGAGGACGGATGCAAAATACAACAATAGCAATAGCTAGAGGGCAGAATAACGAGGACGGATGCAAAATACAACAATAGCAATAGCTAGAGGTCAGAATAACGAGGACGGATACAAAATACAACAATAGCAATAGCTAGAGGGCAGAATAACGAGGACGGATACAAAATACAACAATAGCAATAGCTAGAGGGCAGAATAACGAGGACGGATACAAAATACAACAATAGCAATAGCTAGAGGGCAGAATAACGAGGACGGATGCAAAATACAACAATAGCAATAGCTAGAGGGCAGAATAACGAGGACGGATACAAAATACAACAATAGCAATAGCTAGAGGGCAGAATAACGAGGACGGATGCAAAATACAACAATAGCAATAGCTAGAGGGCAGAATAACGAGGACGGATGCAAAATACAACAATAGCAATAGCTAGAGGGCAGAATAACGAGGACGGATGCAAAATACAACAATAGCAATAGCTAGAGGGCAGAATAACGAGGACGGATGCAAAATACAACAATAGCAATAGCTAGAGGTCAGAATAACGAGGACGGATGCAAAATACAACAATAGCAATAGCTATAGGGCAGAATAACGAGGACGGATGCAAAATACAACATAGCAATAGCTAGAGGGCAGAATAACGAGGACGGATACAAAATACAACAATAGCAATAGCTAGAGGGCAGAATAACGAGGACGGATACAAAATACAACAATAGCAATAGCTAGAGGGCAGAATAACGAGGACGGATACAAAATACAACAATAGCAATAGCTAGAGGGCAGAATAACGAGGGCGGATGCAAAATACAACAATAGCAATAGCTAGAGGGCAGAATAACGAGGACGGATGCAAAATACAACAATAGCAATAGCTAGAGGGCAGAATAACGAGGACGGATGCAAAATACAACAATAGCAATAGCTAGAGGGCAGAATAACGAGGACGGATACAAAATACAACAATAGCAATAGCTAGAGGGCAGAATAACGAGGACGGATACAAAATACAACAATAGCAATAGCTAGAGGGCAGAATAACGAGGACGGATGCAAAATACAACAATAGCAATAGCTAGAGGGCAGAATAACGAGGACGGATGCAAAATACAACAATAGCAATAGCTAGAGGGCAGAATAACGAGGACGGATGCAAAATACAACAATAGCAATAGCTAGAGGGCAGAATAACGAGGACGGATGCAAAATACAACAATAGCAATAGCTAGAGGTCAGAATAACGAGGACGGATACAAAATACAACAATAGCAATAGCTAGAGGGCAGAATAACGAGGACGGATACAAAATACAACAATAGCAATAGCTAGAGGGCAGAATAACGAGGACGGATGCAAAATACAACAATAGCAATAGCTAGAGGGCAGAATAACGAGGACGGATACAAAATACAACAATAGCAATAGCTAGAGGGCAGAATAACGAGGACGGATACAAAATACAACAATAGCAATAGCTAGAGGGCAGAATAACGAGGACGGATACAAAATACAACAATAGCAATAGCTAGAGGGCAGAATAACGAGGACGGATGCAAAATACAACAATAGCAATAGCTAGAGGGCAGAATAACGAGGACGGATACAAAATACAACAATAGCAATAGCTAGAGGTCAGAATAACGAGGACGGATACAAAATACAACAATAGCAATAGCTAGAGGGCAGAATAACGAGGACGGATGCAAAATACAACAATAGCAATAGCTAGAGGGCAGAATAACGAGGACGGATGCAAAATACAACAATAGCAATAGCTAGAGGGCAGAATAACGAGGACGGATACAAAATACAACAATAGCAATAGCTAGAGGGCAGAATAACGAGGACGGATGCAAAATACAACAATAGCAATAGCTAGAGGGCAGAATAACGAGGACGGATGCAAAATACAACAATAACAATAGCTATAGGGCAGAATAACGAGGACGGATGCAAAATACAAAATAGCAATAGCTGGAGGGCAGAATAATGAGGACGGATGCAAAATACAAAATAGCAATAGCTAGAGGGCAGAATAACGAGGACGGATGCAAAATACAACAATAGCAATAGCTAGAGGGCAGAATAACGAGAACGGATGCAAAATACAACATAGCAATAGCTAGAGGGCAGAATAACGAGGACGGATGCAAAATACAACATAGCAATAGCTAGAGGGCAGAATAACGAGGACGGATACAAAATACAACATGGCAATAGCTAGAGGGCAGAATAACGAGGACGGATACAAAATACAACAATAGCAATAGCTAGAGGGCAGAATAACGAGGACGGATGCAAAATACAACAATAGCAATAGCTAGAGGGCAGAATAAAGAGGACGGATGCAAAATACAACAATAGCAATAGCTAGAGGTCAGAATAACGAGGACGGATGCAAAATACAACATAGCAATAGCTAGAGGGCAGAATAACGAGGACGGATACAAAATACAACATGACAATAGCTAGAGGGCAGAATAACGAGGACGGATACAAAATACAACAATAGCAATAGCTAGAGGGCAGAATAACGAGGACGGATACAAAATACAACAATAGCAATAGCTAGAGGGCAGAATAACGAGGACGGATGCAAAATACAACAATAGCAATAGCTAGAGGGCAGAATAACGAGGACGGATGCAAAATACAACATGACAATAGCTAGAGGGCAGAATAACGAGGACGGATACAAAATACAACAATAGCAATAGCTAGAGGGCAGAATAACGAGGACGGATACAAAATACAACAATAGCAATAGCTAGAGGGCAGAATAACGAGGACGGATGCAAAATACAACAATAGTAATAGCTAGAGGTCAGAATAACGAGGACGGATACAAAATACAACAATAGCAATAGCTAGAGGGCAGAATAACGAGGACGGATGCAAAATACAACATGACAATAGCTAGAGGGCAGAATAACGAGGACGGATACAAAATACAACAATAGCAATAGCTAGAGGGCAGAATAACGAGGACGGATACAAAATACAACAATAGCAATAGCTAGAGGGCAGAATAACGAGGACGGATGCAAAATACAACAATAGCAATAGCTAGAGGGCAGAATAACGAGGACGGATACAAAATACAACAATAGCAATAGCTAGAGGGCAGAATAACGAGGACGGATGCAAAATACAACAATAGTAATAGCTAGAGGTCAGAATAACGAGGACGGATGCAAAATACAACATGACAATAGCTAGAGGGCAGAATAACGAGGACGGATACAAAATACAACAATAGCAATAGCTAGAGGGCAGAATAACGAGGACGGATACAAAATACAACAATAGCAATAGCTAGAGGGCAGAATAACGAGGACGGATGCAAAATACAACAATAGTAATAGCTAGAGGTCAGAATAACGAGGACGGATACAAAATACAACAATAGCAATAGCTAGAGGGCAGAATAACGAGGACGGATACAAAATACAACAATAGCAATAGCTAGAGGGCAGAATAACGAGGACGGATGCAAAATACAACAATAGTAATAGCTAGAGGTCAGAATAACGAGGACGGATACAAAATACAACAATAGCAATAGCTAGAGGGCAGAATAACGAGGACGGATGCAAAATACAACATGACAATAGCTAGAGGGCAGAATAACGAGGACGGATACAAAATACAACAATAGCAATAGCTAGAGGGCAGAATAACGAGGACGGATACAAAATACAACAATAGCAATAGCTAGAGGGCAGAATAACGAGGACGGATGCAAAATACAACAATAGCAATAGCTAGAGGGCAGAATAACGAGGACGGATACAAAATACAACAATAGCAATAGCTAGAGGGCAGAATAACGAGGACGGATGCAAAATACAACAATAGTAATAGCTAGAGGTCAGAATAACGAGGACGGATGCAAAATACAACATGACAATAGCTAGAGGGCAGAATAACGAGGACGGATACAAAATACAACAATAGCAATAGCTAGAGGGCAGAATAACGAGGACGGATACAAAATACAACAATAGCAATAGCTAGAGGGCAGAATAACGAGGACGGATGCAAAATACAACAATAGTAATAGCTAGAGGTCAGAATAACGAGGACGGATACAAAATACAACAATAGCAATAGCTAGAGGGCAGAATAACGAGGACGGATACAAAATACAACAATAGCAATAGCTAGAGGGCAGAATAACGAGGACGGATGCAAAATACAACAATAACAATAGCTAGAGGGCAGAATAACGAGGACGGATGTAAAATACAACAATAGCAATAGCTAGAGGGCAGAATAACGAGGACGGATACAAAATACAACAATAGCAATAGCTAGAGGGCAGAATAACGAGGACGGATACAAAATACAAAATAGCAATAGCTAGAGGGCAGAATAACGAGGACGGATACAAAATACAACAATAGCAATAGCTAGAGGGCAGAATAACGAGAACGGATGCAAAATACAACAATAGCAATAGCTGGAGGGCAGAATAATGAGGACGGATGCAAAATACAACATAGCAATAGCTAGAGGGCAGAATAACGAGGACGGATGCAAAATACAACATAGCAATAGCTAGAGGGCAGAATAACGAGGACGGATGCAAAATACAACAATAGCAATAGCTAGAGGGCAGAATAACGAGGACGGATGCAAAATACAACATAGCAATAGCTAGAGGGCAGAATAACGAGGACGGATGCAAAATACAACAATAGCAATAGCTAGAGGGCAGAATAACGAGGACGGATGCAAAATACAACAATAGCAATAGCTAGAGGGCAGAATAACGAGGACGGATGCAAAATACAACATAGCAATAGCTAGAGGGCAGAATAACGAGGACGGATGCAAAATACAACAATAGCAATAGCTAGAGGGCAGAATAACGAGGACGGATGCAAAATACAACAATAGCAATAGCTAGAGGGCAGAATAACGAGGACGGATGCAAAATACAACAATAGTAATAGCTAGAGGTCAGAATAACGAGGACGGATACAAAATACAACAATAGCAATAGCTAGAGGGCAGAATAACGAGGACGGATACAAAATACAACAATAGCAATAGCTAGAGGGCAGAATAACGAGGACGGATACAAAATACAACAATAGCAATAGCTAGAGGGCAGAATAACGAGGACGGATACAAAATACAACAATAGCAATAGCTAGAGGGCAGAATAACGAGGACGGATACAAAATACAACAATAGCAATAGCTAGAGGGCAGAATAACGAGGACGGATACAAAATACAACAATAGCAATAGCTAGAGGGCAGAATAACGAGGACGGATACAAAATACAACAATAGCAATAGCTAGAGGGCAGAATAACGAGGACGGATACAAAATACAACAATAGCAATAGCTAGAGGGCAGAATAACGAGGACGGATGCAAAATACAACAATAGCAATAGCTAGAGGGCAGAATAACGAGGACGGATGCAAAATACAACAATAGCAATAGCTAGAGGGCAGAATAACGAGGACGGATACAAAATACAACAATAGCAATAGCTAGAGGGCAGAATAACGAGGACGGATGCAAAATACAACAATAGCAATAGCTAGAGGGCAGAATAACGAGGACGGATGCAAAATACAACAATAGCAATAGCTAGAGGGCAGAATAACGAGGACGGATACAAAATACAACAATAGCAATAGCTAGAGGGCAGAATAACGAGGACGGATGCAAAATACAACAATAGCAATAGCTAGAGGGCAGAATAACGAGGACGGATGCAAAATACAACAATAGCAATAGCTAGAGGGCAGAATAACGAGGACGGATGCAAAATACAACAATAGCAATAGCTAGAGGGCAGAATAACGAGGACGGATGCAAAATACAACAATAGCAATAGCTAGAGGGCAGAATAACGAGGACGGATGCAAAATACAACAATAGCAATAGCTAGAGGGCAGAATAACGAGGACGGATACAAAATACAACAATAGCAATAGCTAGAGGGCAGAATAACGAGGACGGATGCAAAATACAACAATAGCAATAGCTAGAGGGCAGAATAACGAGGACGGATACAAAATACAACAATAGCAATAGCTAGAGGGCAGAATAACGAGGACGGATGCAAAATACAACAATAGCAATAGCTAGAGGGCAGAATAACGAGGACGGATACAAAATACAACAATAGCAATAGCTAGAGGGCAGAATAACGAGGACGGATGCAAAATACAACAATAGCAATAGCTAGAGGGCAGAATAACGAGGACGGATGCAAAATACAACAATAGCAATAGCTAGAGGGCAGAATAACGAGGACGGATGCAAAATACAACAATAGCAATAGCTAGAGGGCAGAATAACGAGGACGGATACAAAATACAACAATAGCAATAGCTAGAGGGCAGAATAACGAGGACGGATACAAAATACAACAATAGCAATAGCTAGAGGGCAGAATAACGAGGACGGATGCAAAATACAACAATAGCAATAGCTAGAGGGCAGAATAACGAGGACGGATGCAAAATACAACAATAGCAATAGCTAGAGGGCAGAATAACGAGGACGGATACAAAATACAACAATAGCAATAGCTAGAGGGCAGAATAACGAGGACGGATACAAAATACAACAATAGCAATAGCTAGAGGGCAGAATAACGAGGACGGATGCAAAATACAACAATAGCAATAGCTAGAGGGCAGAATAACGAGGACGGATGCAAAATACAACAATAGCAATAGCTAGAGGGCAGAATAACGAGGACGGATGCAAAATACAACATGAGCAATAGCTAGAGGGCAGAATAACGAGGACGGATGCAAAATACAACAATAGCAATAGCTAGAGGGCAGAATAACGAGGACGGATGCAAAATACAACAATAGCAATAGCTAGAGGGCAGAATAACGAGGACGGATGCAAAATACAACAATAGCAATAGCTAGAGGGCAGAATAACGAGGACGGATACAAAATACAACAATAGCAATAGCTAGAGGGCAGAATAACGAGGACGGATGCAAAATACAACAATAGCAATAGCTAGAGGGCAGAATAACGAGGACGGATGCAAAATACAACATGACAATAGCTAGAGGGCAGAATAACGAGGACGGATACAAAATACAACAATAGCAATAGCTAGAGGGCAGAATAACGAGGACGGATACAAAATACAACAATAGCAATAGCTAGAGGGCAGAATAACGAGGACGGATGCAAAATACAACAATAGTAATAGCTAGAGGTCAGAATAACGAGGACGGATACAAAATACAACAATAGCAATAGCTAGAGGGCAGAATAACGAGGACGGATACAAAATACAACAATAGCAATAGCTAGAGGGCAGAATAACGAGGACGGATGCAAAATACAACAATAGTAATAGCTAGAGGTCAGAATAACGAGGACGGATACAAAATACAACAATAGCAATAGCTAGAGGGCAGAATAACGAGGACGGATGCAAAATACAACATGACAATAGCTAGAGGGCAGAATAACGAGGACGGATACAAAATACAACAATAGCAATAGCTAGAGGGCAGAATAACGAGGACGGATGCAAAATACAACAATAGCAATAGCTAGAGGGCAGAATAACGAGGACGGATGCAAAATACAACAATAGCAATAGCTAGAGGGCAGAATAACGAGGACGGATACAAAATACAACAATAGCAATAGCTAGAGGGCAGAATAACGAGGACGGATGCAAAATACAACAATAGTAATAGCTAGAGGTCAGAATAACGAGGACGGATGCAAAATACAACATGACAATAGCTAGAGGGCAGAATAACGAGGACGGATACAAAATACAACAATAGCAATAGCTAGAGGGCAGAATAACGAGGACGGATACAAAATACAACAATAGCAATAGCTAGAGGGCAGAATAACGAGGACGGATGCAAAATACAACAATAGTAATAGCTAGAGGTCAGAATAACGAGGACGGATACAAAATACAACAATAGCAATAGCTAGAGGGCAGAATAACGAGGACGGATACAAAATACAACAATAGCAATAGCTAGAGGGCAGAATAACGAGGACGGATGCAAAATACAACAATAACAATAGCTAGAGGGCAGAATAACGAGGACGGATGTAAAATACAACAATAGCAATAGCTAGAGGGCAGAATAACGAGGACGGATACAAAATACAACAATAGCAATAGCTAGAGGGCAGAATAACGAGGACGGATACAAAATACAAAATAGCAATAGCTAGAGGGCAGAATAACGAGGACGGATACAAAATACAACAATAGCAATAGCTAGAGGGCAGAATAACGAGAACGGATGCAAAATACAACAATAGCAATAGCTGGAGGGCAGAATAATGAGGACGGATGCAAAATACAACATAGCAATAGCTAGAGGGCAGAATAACGAGGACGGATGCAAAATACAACATAGCAATAGCTAGAGGGCAGAATAACGAGGACGGATGCAAAATACAACAATAGCAATAGCTAGAGGGCAGAATAACGAGGACGGATGCAAAATACAACATAGCAATAGCTAGAGGGCAGAATAACGAGGACGGATGCAAAATACAACAATAGCAATAGCTAGAGGGCAGAATAACGAGGACGGATGCAAAATACAACAATAGCAATAGCTAGAGGGCAGAATAACGAGGACGGATGCAAAATACAACATAGCAATAGCTAGAGGGCAGAATAACGAGGACGGATGCAAAATACAACATAGCAATAGCTAGAGGGCAGAATAACGAGGACGGATGCAAAATACAACAATAGCAATAGCTAGAGGGCAGAATAACGAGGACGGATGCAAAATACAACATAGCAATAGCTAGAGGGCAGAATAACGAGGACGGATGCAAAATACAACAATAGCAATAGCTAGAGGTCAGAATAACGAGGACGGATACAAAATACAACAATAGCAATAGCTAGAGGGCAGAATAACGAGGACGGAGACAAAATACAACAATAGCAATAGCTAGAGGGCAGAATAACGAGGACGGATACAAAATACAACAATAGCAATAGCTAGAGGGCAGAATAACGAGGACGGATGCAAAATACAACAATAGCAATAGCTAGAGGGCAGAATAACGAGAACGGATACAAAATACAACAATAGCAATAGCTAGAGGGCAGAATAACGAGGACGGATGCAAAATACAACAATAGCAATAGCTAGAGGGCAGAATAACGAGGACGGATACAAAATACAACATAGCAATAGCTAGAGGGCAGAATAACGAGGACGGATGCAAAATACAACATAGCAATAGCTAGAGGGCAGAATAACGAGGACGGATGCAAAATACAACAATAGCAATAGCTAGAGGGCAGAATAACGAGGACGGATACAGAATACAACAATAGCAATAGCTAGAGGGCAGAATAACGAGGACGGATGCAAAATACAACAATAGCAATAGCTAGAGGGCAGAATAACGAGGACGGATGCAAAATACAACAATAGCAATAGCTAGAGGTCAGAATAACGAGGACGGATACAAAATACAACAATAGCAATAGCTAGAGGGCAGAATAACGAGGACGGATACAAAATACAACAATAGCAATAGCTAGAGGGCAGAATAACGAGGACGGATACAAAATACAACAATAGCAATAGCTAGAGGGCAGAATAACGAGGACGGATGCAAAATACAACAATAGCAATAGCTAGAGGGCAGAATAACGAGGACGGATACAAAATACAACAATAGCAATAGCTAGAGGGCAGAATAACGAGGACGGATGCAAAATACAACAATAGCAATAGCTAGAGGGCAGAATAACGAGGACGGATGCAAAATACAACAATAGCAATAGCTAGAGGGCAGAATAACGAGGACGGATGCAAAATACAACAATAGCAATAGCTAGAGGGCAGAATAACGAGGACGGATGCAAAATACAACAATAGCAATAGCTAGAGGTCAGAATAACGAGGACGGATGCAAAATACAACAATAGCAATAGCTATAGGGCAGAATAACGAAGACGGATGCAAAATACAACATGGCAATAGCTAGAGGGCAGAATAACGAGGACGGATACAAAATACAACAATAGCAATAGCTAGAGGGCAGAATAACGAGGACGGATACAAAATACAACAATAGCAATAGCTAGAGGGCAGAATAACGAGGACGGATACAAAATACAACAATAGCAATAGCTAGAGGGCAGAATAACGAGGGCGGATGCAAAATACAACAATAGCAATAGCTAGAGGGCAGAATAACGAGGACGGATGCAAAATACAACAATAGCAATAGCTAGAGGGCAGAATAACGAGGACGGATGCAAAATACAACAATAGCAATAGCTAGAGGGCAGAATAACGAGGACGGATACAAAATACAACAATAGCAATAGCTAGAGGGCAGAATAACGAGGACGGATACAAAATACAACAATAGCAATAGCTAGAGGGCAGAATAACGAGGGCGGATGCAAAATACAACAATAGCAATAGCTAGAGGGCAGAATAACGAGGACGGATGCAAAATACAACAATAGCAATAGCTAGAGGGCAGAATAACGAGGACGGATGCAAAATACAACAATAGCAATAGCTAGAGGGCAGAATAACGAGGACGGATGCAAAATACAACAATAGCAATAGCTAGAGGTCAGAATAACGAGGACGGATACAAAATACAACAATAGCAATAGCTAGAGGGCAGAATAACGAGGACGGATACAAAATACAACAATAGCAATAGCTAGAGGGCAGAATAACGAGGACGGATACAAAATACAACAATAGCAATAGCTAGAGGGCAGAATAACGAGGACGGATGCAAAATACAACAATAGCAATAGCTAGAGGGCAGAATAACGAGGACGGATACAAAATACAACAATAGCAATAGCTAGAGGTCAGAATAACGAGGACGGATACAAAATACAACAATAGCAATAGCTAGAGGGCAGAATAACGAGGACGGATGCAAAATACAACAATAGCAATAGCTAGAGGGCAGAATAACGAGGACGGATGCAAAATACAACAATAGCAATAGCTAGAGGGCAGAATAACGAGGACGGATACAAAATACAACAATAGCAATAGCTAGAGGGCAGAATAACGAGGACGGATGCAAAATACAACAATAGCAATAGCTAGAGGGCAGAATAACGAGGACGGATACAAAATACAACAATAGCAATAGCTAGAGGTCAGAATAACGAGGACGGATACAAAATACAACAATAGCAATAGCTAGAGGGCAGAATAACGAGGACGGATGCAAAATACAACAATAGCAATAGCTAGAGGTCAGAATAACGAGGACGGATACAAAATACAACAATAGCAATAGCTAGAGGGCAGAATAACGAGGACGGATGCAAAATACAACATAGCAATAGCTAGAGGGCAGAATAACGAGGACGGATACAAAATACAACAATAGCAATAGCTAGAGGGCAGAATAACGAGGACAACTGGACAAATACAAAATACAACATAGCAATAGCTAGAGGGCAGAATAACGAGGACGGATGCAAAATACAACATAGCAATAGCTAGAGGGCAGAATAACGAGGACGGATGCAAAATACAACATAGCAATAGCTAGAGGGCAGAATAACGAGGACGGATGCAAAATACAACATAGCAATAGCTAGAGGGCAGAATAACGAGGACGGATACAAAATACAACAATAGCAATAGCTAGAGGGCAGAATAACGAGGACAACTGGACAAATACAAAATACAACATAGCAATAGCTAGAGGGCAGAATAACGAGGACGGATGCAAAATACAACAATAGTAATAGATAGAGGTCAGAATAACGAGGACGGATACAAAATACAACAATAGCAATAGCTAGAGGGCAGAATAACGAGAACGGATGCAAAATACAACAATAGCAATAGCTGGAGGGCAGAATAATGAGGACGGATGCAAAATACAACATAGCAATAGCTAGAGGGCAGAATAACGAGGACGGATGCAAAATACAACATAGCAATAGCTAGAGGGCAGAATAACGAGGACGGATGCAAAATACAACATAGCAATAGCTAGAGGGCAGAATAACGAGGACGGATGCAAAATACAACATAGCAATAGCTAGAGGGCAGAATAACGAGGACGGATGCAAAATACAACAATAGCAATAGCTAGAGGGCAGAATAACGAGGACGGATGCAAAATACAACAATAGCAATAGCTAGAGGTCAGAATAACGAGGACGGATACAAAATACAACAATAGCAATAGCTAGAGGGCAGAATAACGAGGACGGATGCAAAATACAAAATAGCAATAGCTAGAGGGCAGAATAACGAGGACGGATGCAAAATACAACAATAGCAATAGCTAGAGGGCAGAATAACGAGGACGGATACAAAATACAAAATAGCAATAGCTAGAGGGCAGAATAACGAGGACGGATGCAAAATACAACAATAGCAATAGCTAGAGGGCAGAATAACGAGGACGGATGCAAAATACAACAATAGCAATAGCTAGAGGGCAGAATAATGAGGACGGATGCCAAATACAAAATAGCAATAGCTAGAGGGCAGAATAACGAGGACGGATGCAAAATACAACAATAGCAATAGCTAGAGGGCAGAATAACGAGGACGGATACAAAATACAAAATAGCAATAGCTAGAGGGCAGAATAACGAGGACGGATACAAAATACAACAATAGCAATAGCTATAGGGCAGAATAACGAGGACGGATACAAAATACAACAATAGCAATAGCTAGAGGGCAGAATAACGAGGACGGATGCAAAATACAACAATAGCAATAGCTAGAGGGCAGAATAACGAGGACGGATGCAAAATACAACAATAGCAATAGCTAGAGGGCAGAATAACGAGGACGGATACAAAATACAACAATAGCAATAGCTAGAGGGCAGAATAACGAGGACGGATGCAAAATACAACAATAGCAATAGCTAGAGGGCAGAATAACGAGGACGGATACAAAATACAACAATAGCAATAGCTAGAGGGCAGAATAACGAGGACGGATGCAAAATACAACAATAGCAATAGCTAGAGGTCAGAATAACGAGGACGGATACAAAATACAACAATAGCAATAGCTAGAGGGCAGAATAACGAGGACGGATACAAAATACAACAATAGCAATAGCTAGAGGGCAGAATAACGAGAACGGATGCAAAATACAACAATAGCAATAGCTGGAGGGCAGAATAATGAGGACGGATGCAAAATACAACAATAGCAATAGCTAGAGGGCAGAATAACGAGGACGGATGCAAAATACAACAATAGCAATAGCTAGAGGGCAGAATAACGAGGACGGATGCAAAATACAACATAGCAATAGCTAGAGGGCAGAATAACGAGGACGGATGCAAAATACAACAATAGCAATAGCTAGAGGGCAGAATAACGAGGACGGATGCAAAATACAACAATAGCATTAGCTAGAGGGCAGAATAACGAGGACGGATGCAAAATACAACAATAGCAATAGCTAGAGGTCAGAATAACGAGGACGGATACAAAATACAACAATAGCAATAGCTAGAGGGCAGAATAACGAGGACGGATGCAAAATACAACAATAGCAATAGCTAGAGGTCAGAATAACGAGGACGGATGCAAAATACAACA
The DNA here is from genome assembly GCA_032718475.1 of Nemertoderma westbladi. NCBI lineage: Eukaryota > Metazoa > Xenacoelomorpha > Nemertodermatida > Nemertodermatidae > Nemertoderma > Nemertoderma westbladi. The sequence continues at coordinate 3,960 of JAUCBJ010009107.1, read as the reverse complement.
ATAGCAATAGCTAGAGGTCAGAATAACGAGGACGGATGCAAAATACAACAATAGCAATAGCTAGAGGTCAGAATAACGAGGACGGATACAAAATACAAAATAGCAATAGCTAGAGGGCAGAATAACGAGGACGGATACAAAATACAACAATAGCAATAGCTAGAGGGCAGAATAACGAGGACGGATGCAAAATACAACAATAGCAATAGCTAGAGGGCAGAATAACGAGAACGGATGCAAAATACAACATAGCAATAGCTAGAGGGCAGAATAACGAGGACGGATGCAAAATACAACATGGCAATAACTAACCAAACACACCTACAGAGTAGACCACACACACCTACAGAGTAGACCACACACACCTAAAGAGTAGACCACACACACCTACAGAGTAGACCACACACACCTAGAGAGCAGACCACACACACCTAGAGAGCAGACCACACACACCTACAGAGTAGACCATACATACCTAGAGAGTAGACCACACACACCTACAGAGTAGACCGCACACACCTACAGAGTAGACCACACACACCTAGAGAGCAGACCACACACACCTACAGAGTAGACCAAACACACCTAGAGAGTAGACCACACACACCTAGAGAGCAGACCACACACACCTACAGAGTAGACTATACACACCTAGAGAGTAGACCACACACACCTACAGAGTAGACCGCACACACCTACAGAGTAGACCGCACACACCTACAGAGTAGACCACACACACCTGGAGAGCAGACCACACACACCTACAGAGTAGACCACACACACCTAGAGAGCAGACCACACACACCTACAGAGTAGACCATACACACCTAGAGAGTAGACCACACACACCTACAGAGTAGACCGCACACACATACAGAGTAGACCACACACACCTGGAGAGCAGACCACACACACCTACAGAGTAGACCGCACACACCTACAGAGTAGACCACACACACCTGGAGAGCAGACCACACACACCTACAGAGTAGACCGCACACACTTACAGAGTAGACGACACACACCTAGAGAGCAGACTATACACACCTAGAGAGTAGACCATACACCTAGAGAGTAGATCACACACACCTACAGAGTAGACCACACACACCTACAGAGTAGACCACACACACCTAGAGAGCAGACCACACACACCTACAGAGTAGACCATATATACCTAGAGAGTAGACCACACACACCTACAGAGTAGACCACACACACCTACAGAGTAGACCACATACACCTACAGAGTAGACCATACACATCTAGAGAGTAGACCATACACACCTACAGAGTAGACCATACATACCTAGAGAGTAGACCACACACACCTACAGAGTAGACCACACACACCTAGAGAGTAGACCACACATACCTAGAGAGTAGACCATACACCTAGAGAGTAGACCACATACACCTACAGAGTAGACCACACACACCTAGAGAGTAGACCACACATACCTAGAGAGTAGACCATACACCTAGAGAGTAGACCACACACACCTACAGAGTAGACCGCACACACCTACAAAGTAGACCACACACACCTAGAGAGTAGACCACACACACCTACAGAGTAGACCACACACACCTATAGAGTAGACCACACATACCTAGAGAGTAGACCATACACCTAGAGAGTAGATCACACACACCTACAGAGTAGACCACACACACCTACAGAGTAGACCACACACACCTAGAGAGCAGACCACACACACCTACAGAGTAGACCATACATACCTAGAGAGTAGACCACACACACCTACAGAGTAGACCACACACACCTACAGAGTAGACCACACACACCTAGAGAGCAGACCACACACACCTACAGAGTAGACCATACATACCTAGAGAGTAGACCACACACACCTACAGAGTAGACCACACACACCTAGAGAGTAGACCACACACACCTAGAGAGTACACCACACACACCTAGAGAGTACACCACACATACCTAGAGAATAGACCATACACCTAGAGAGTAGACCGCACACACCTACAGAGTCACCAACTAGAAACATCATCACATCTACATCATACCACTTAATTGTCGATAACAGCTTAACGAGAGGAGACTTCGTGTTGCCTCTGCTGGTTCGTGTCTCACGCATTCACAGATCACTGTACTTTACTTGATAACTACCACAAGTTCACAAACATATGCATTATTTTTCCAATTGTATAATTCCTGTCCCAATTAACCCCATACTGTGCAATTACTTAGCAGCTGGTAAAGTAAAGAAACATCTCTACTCATTTGTATCTCAACTTCACTAGACTACCCCTGACATACTGAGATAAATATTGCCATACCTGTGTGTATTTAGGATCGGTGATACTTGTATCTGATTGGTTAGCCGCCTCCCAATCCAATGCTTGCTGTTATCTTGATTGACTGCGAAGCAATTTAATATCCAAGTGTAAAAGCCTTTGCTGAATTGCCCCGTTATTTTTATTATCTTTTACATTAAAATACTCTGTAGTTGATTTAATAAGTGTAAGAGACCGTATTATTGCTGTATCGGTGTTTTTAGAGGATCTAAGACCTATTTCCTCCGTATGTGTACTGTGAAAGGCATATTTTATGATTCTATGGCAATTCGTGACGCAAAGGGGTGATAGCTACTCTTGAACAGTAGTTACTATGACTACGGTTAACAGCTGACATTCATACGTGTTGATTTCCTTTGTTCTACGGCGTCTCTCAGTTCAGTCAGCCAATTAGAGCGTTTTTGTGGCTCCTTGTACAGAAAATTTCCGAGAAATGACGCAATGCCTATGTGCAGTGTTTACATTCAGTCTTGAGCCAAAGAAAGAACGGCTTGGAAGTATTTTGTGCCTTACTGTTTTTAGTCTTACACTAGTAGGTTTAATTATAAAGGGCATATATCCTTTAACTTGAATATCTCACTGTAAATATCTCACTGCTGACATACCGGTACTGATGTACCGATCTACCTAACTGTTCAGTTGTTGTTTGATACTGCTATTTACTGTCAGTTCTTCATAATATGGTTGATGAATTATTATATTTGGAATAACGATAAATAACCCCGCAACCCAATATTCTTGATATACCGAAGGTAAGAGAGAAAGGTTACCAATAACGATTGTGACTTATGTTAAAGTGGTTTGAAGTGAATCTAATGTTATTTGATAGACCCTACATGAGTCAGCCTGTGTTCCTTTTATATGTGACTAAAATCAGTGAAGATTGGCAGATTAGTGTGCAGTATTGTGCAGCATAGTGTATGAGTGAGTCTGTTAAAGAAGCAATTCCTAAAGAATGCGTCATATATGTGGATTATAATTAAGCCATATCGTTGTGAGTAGTTTAAGTCATAACTCTGTTTATATAGATAAAGCGCCACGTCCTAAAGGAACTGTTAATATTACCGAAGGTGAATAATATTGTCAGAGATTATATAATACTGTCAGTCGAATAATACATTAGGCTTACATAGCAATAAAAATTAAACCGTCGAACCCAATCTCCCGGGAATATCCAGCGGGTGAATGGTCGCGCACGGATTGGTTTCGACTAGTGTAGTGAATCAAATACTTGTCATAGACTAAAAGCAGATTTAATATCTAGAAGACATCTTGATTTGGTGGGTTAAACTGCCAAAGGTCTGAAAGCGCGAACATTAAAGGATATCGCTTCTTTATTGCAGTAAGCAATAAAGTCGAAAGTACCGGTCGACCGGTAACCAGTAGGCCTGACTGCCTGATCATCCGGACCGGTACCTACTTCCGTATAAGTACACTAGTATTATTCGATTTGATTGTTGTATACCGGTAGGCTGTTTAAGAGATTAGGGACTGTACACCCCTTGTTTCTTTTGGAGCTTACTTATTTCTGTCAGTTTTATTTGTTTGTAGGCCAGTATTGAACAGAAGGCGTGTAAACCTGATCAGATTGGACAGACAATTTGTAGGCTGAGCTGTGTG
>JAUCBJ010009106.1:16076-100231 GCA_032718475.1 Nemertoderma westbladi | reverse complement strand
CATTTTTCTGAACATTTTCTTCGTTATCTTTTGAAATAAATTTTAGCGGCATATTTTAATTCCTGCTTATTGCAGGTTAATCTATACTACGTTTGTTGTGAAAACTAGAAAAAAAACTATCCGTGGGACGCTTTCTATAGCCATTTTAAAAACGTTACTTTTTCCGAAATTTCTTATATAGGAAATATTTTTTGGACTTTCTATTTATGAGTTTAACTTAGTTCTTATTTAAAAAATTTTATGTATATATTTTTCTTAAATAAGAAAATATATATATTTTCCAGCAGTTCATTCCAGATACTGATAGGGCTGGGGCTGGGATACTGTTGTTACCCCGTCATCCTGTCTAGGCTATATGGTTTGCAGTTTCAGATAATACAGCAATATAAAACTACATCCCTCCAACACAGACAGAGGGATATTTTTTACAATAATTATTAATCAGTTAATTACAGTATTAATTATTGATTAATAATATTTTTAAAATAATTAATAATTATTAATGCATATTATTTTTATAATAAGTAATTATTATTTATGGATCAAACAATAATATTTTTGTAATTATTAACAGATTAGGTAATAATTATTCATGCAATATTATTTTTACAATAGGCCTAATTAATAATTATTTTGCAATAATACTGTAATATTTTAAAATAATTAATAACTATTGTTGCAATATTATTTTTACAATAATATTTTTAAAATAATTGATAAATTATTAATGCAATATTATTTTTACTGTTTTATAATAATTAATGCAATGTTATTTTATAATAATTAGGCCTAATGATTATTTATGCATCAAGCAATAATATTTTTGTAATAATTAACAGATTAATAATTATTCATGCAATATTATTTTTACAACACCAGTAGGCTTAATTAATAATTACTTTGCTGCATGGCAATAATTTTTGAAAATAATTCTAAACTATTGATGCAATATTATTTTTACAATAATTAATAATTATTGATGGAAAAGTTTTTTTACAATAATACCGTATAGTATAATCAGATAATACCTACAGTAATAGCAATAATGACTGCAAAGCTTTTATCACGCACCCTAACTTATTTGCTTTCCTTAAATCTTCAAAAATTTACGTTTATTTGCGTCAGCATATTAATATGGGGGGGGGGGGGGGGGGGGCGACTTAGACAAAAAAATAATACATGTAATAGGTCTACCACCTAAAAAGTTCCCAAATTAACTACTAACATCAGAAAACACCAAAAAATGATACAATAAGGATTACATTTAAGGGTCCCTACCCTCAAATTTATATAATGCATATACTTCACTATTATTGCGGGTTGGTTGCACTAAATAATTAAAACCAAATTTGGCGATTCTGAAAAAACTTGATGCATTGGTGTAAATTTGGCACCAGATTTGGAATCACCTTGGGCAAATCATTATGGATGGTGATATTAATAACTCTGACACTGGATTTCGAATAAATGTAGTCGACTTGTATGAACGAAAGTGTATTTAGAACTAAACTTCCAATTCTTAGTCACTTCCTACAGTTCTACAATTTGTTTCACATTTGCAAATCTGACATCAGATTTCAGATAAATATAGTCAACTTTTAGGCCTACTATATAAATTTAGATTTAAGATTTAGATTTGTATTTAGAGTTAACCTGTACTTTTATAAAAGAAATTAATTAAGCCTTGCACTACCGTACCTAGATTTAGAAAATTTGTTTCTCATTTTGTTTTTCATCATTGTTTCTCATTCCTACATGTAATTTGTTTGTTAGCCTACTTTAAATTCGTTTTTAATTTTAACTTATTACCTTATAGTTATAGTAGGCCTACTCTATATTAGGCCTACCACATATTGTGTACTACATGCATACATGTAACAAGGCCCTGAAAATAGGCCTAAATTATATATATACCATACTATTCAACGATTATTAGTTATATTAGCGCTAAAACAAATGTTACTTACAATTTACCAACCAACCTTAAAATAATTGTATTTATTAGTGAATTATTATTGGTTATTTTTCATTAACCATAAATGGATTCCATAGTTCCACCAAAAGATAGCCACGAGGGCCAGGATGAAGATGAGCAGGAGATGAATACTTTAATTACAAGATCATCTGTATTCCAGAAGCAGGACTTAATAATTATCGGCAATGAAGCTCTTGAAGATCCTCGAAAGATACCAAAGAAGAGAATGTCTAATTTCATAATGTGTAAGGAACATGTGTCTAACATTGCCTTCAGTTTTCAGTATAAATAAAGCAAATCCTGTGACATTCAAATAAGGTTCAGTAATTTTGAGCTTGAAGCTTTTTTAATTAAGTTCCGTCTGTCTCACTTGTCAACAGTCAAGTCTGGTATATGTACCAGTTGGTATATTATAAATCAGTCTGACCCAACTATACGCTGTCGTACGAGTTGGTATAGAAACCAGTCTCACCTGTCTAGACACTCGTTAACTGGGTCGCAAGTAATTCCATCCCCATCGAAACCGGGGTTGCATTCACAAGTTGGGGTTCCATCTCTTCTTACACAAACGGCATCTGGGGCTGCACGTTCCCTGATAAAGGAAGCAGAATATAACAATACCTTAGACAAAAGACAAAGAACATGTTGAGTTACGTAATATTACTATAAGCATTGCATACTACACAATGTACATAAACCAACGAAATCAAATAATTTAATTAATTACACTCACCCCGCAGTTATCGTCAAGGTTGCAGACGAGCCCATTGCCAACGTAACCGGGATTGCAGAAGCAGTCGAAGGAGCCTGGATTGTCTACGCATTGAGCGTTGCTGGAGCAACCGTGCTGACCAGTAGAACATTCATCTGAAAAACAAAATAAAGTGCTAAAAATATATGTAAAATCAAAATTGCAGACAATTTGTATTGGACACAATTATTTTATCTGACTGAATAACATTAATTGCACTGATAAAGCAGTACATGGTCAGCACAGCAAACTTTATGAGTATTGAGCTATCACCGTGAGGACTAGCCAGTGCATAATCTCGGACGTAATTGGTGGCCTCATGGAGTGAATAAGCATGGTGGACAGCCAACCCATGACTCTCTTGAGACGCCTCTTAATGGACACTGGCCTTGAAGATGCGGATGATCTATCAAATGTCATGGGTGACAGGGAGTTGTGGCGGCGCAATTTTGTCGATAAGCCGGCACAGCATTCTTATGTAATATACATAATGCAGCTGCAATGCAGAATGCCGATATTAGTAGTAGTAGTATGAGTATCGACTATCTCAAGAGAACAATAACTCACCAACGCAATTGTGTCCATCACCGGCGTATCCAGATTTACACGTGTAGCTGTATCCTCCGTCTGTATTCTCGCAGTCTGCGTTCTCGTCGGGCCTTCTGTGCATTCATCCACATCTCTACAAGCACCTCCTGTAACAGTAACACCCCCTGTAACTGCTTGAGTATGTAGATTTACTGCTTTAGTATAGGTTTCAAAATTACACAAAATTAAATAGGTCTACTCCAAAAACTTTTTATTTAGATACTTAAAAACACCGTATAACGGAAAATGTTATACTTTCAGTAGGAAATACTTACAGCCATATCGTCCGCGGCAATAAATTGTTTCGTAAATGCAGCCGACGAAAAGGGGATAGGTATTACCCTATCCCCATAGACATAGACATAAATGTCCATGTCCAATATGACGTCACATTGCAAAATCCATTGCTTCTGCCCCGCCTTTGCCGTACGAAAACAAGGGCAGGAAGCATAATCGCCGTAGAGTCCTTGGCATAATGCCCCACGGCAATTATTAACCATTTTTGCCTAAAGGTAAATAGTTCAATATTCAGATAAGATAATAAATATTGCATTACAATAATTAGCCCAACACATATTCCATTATACGTTGCATATAAGTATATATTATGAATTAAATAGTATCATTTAAAATTGTATAAAGAATGACTTAACTTACCCCATCAATATTTAAATCCTCAACTTGGAGGGTTAATCCTGTCATATCATCATTTTCCAGAGCCACATCCGTGATAACTACGTCAACGGTTGGTGCGGCCAACACTGTAATCGAATTACAACATATCAACGGAAGATGATGACTCCGCTTTCCTCTGTAACAAGGTTCGAGAAGACGAACGACAGCACCAACCACCGCACCAGCAACAAAGAAACGGTCGCTGTCGACCCCCTTTACGTCTATTGCGGCGAAGGTTTCGCCGGAAGAGAGATCTCTATAGACAATTTAAATTAAATAATGTACTATTGTAGAATACTGAATGTGAGAACTGTAGGATATTTCACGACAGTGAAAGTCTTCCAAATGGTGGTCTACCAACAAACCAAGAAGTTCTGTCTTACCTATTGAAATTAAAATCAGACGCCAGTGGAGTGGGTGGATCCCCCCCTATCATCAATGTGCTGTTAATCTATCTTTATATTGGATTTTATGTAATGTATATACAGAAACACTACTAGCAATTACCGAAAAAGTCACTGCTCTTTTCAACGAATTTACATATTTGAGGCAGTACCCAAAGAAGAAACGGGGAGCTACATATTGGGAAAACCAAGAAATAATGAAGACTAAGACATGTTTACTTTTTAATATTTACTGCAGTGATTTTTCTCGAAGGAAGTCTCAAGAAGCATTATAGGCAGTTAAAATGTCCAAAGATGACCAGATTTTTTATGATAATCAATGTAGATCGCCTCAAGTTGGATACTGTAAAAGCTTCTGTGGGATATAACTGGCCCCTTTGCTTCGCAATCCAGTTTCCCCCCAGGCGCTGGAATACTCTAAAAAGGGTTCTCTAACTGTATATATATTCCCCTCGCCCTCAAGGTACCGTTACAGGTGTTTTAACGGACATAAAAGTCATTCTGCTATATACGTGTTTTAGCGGACATGTAAGACAAAAAACCTGCAATGCGGCAAATACCTTTCATAGCTTAGCCGTGATGATTCATATTACGACATCTAACAGCTGGTTGCTGACATGGAAACAGCCATTGGACGCATGGTTCTTTGTTTGGCTTGAGCCAATCAGAGCGATTTTTCCTGTCGACGTGTAGCTTTTCGGTCGATCATAAGGAGTGTGTTCAGTCTTACAGTTTTTTCTTGATACTTTGTGTTATTGCTATCTAGGCCAGGAACAACGGCTCTAGAGTCAATTCGTTTTCATACTTTAGAAGAAACATTAGTAGGCTTAAATTATAGAGCGTATGACTGTTATCGATTCATATCAATGCATAACAATACTTTGTTCACATCTTGTCATATCATATCTTAACTTACCGTCCTAATGCTGTTTACTGTTGTGTTTTGGTTTAATATTATTTGGAGAACATATATAAAGAACCCAAATTTCCCAATTTTCTTGATACACTACAGGTTAGAGAGACGGGTTATATATAGCGATTGCGACTTATATTATTGTGGTTTGTAGTGAATTTAATGCTATTTGATAAGCACTACATTGGTCCGTTGCTGTTCTCTCTATATATGATAAAATTCATTGACGGTCGGCAAATTAGTGAGCAGTATTGTGTGTTACCGGTAGTGTGCATGATTGTGATTGATAACTAAGCATTTCCTAAAGAATGCGCCTCATACGTGAATCTTAAGCCTTACCGACTTACCGTTGTGATTAGTATAAGTCATATCTCGGTTTACTTAGATAGAGCGCCACGTCCTAAAGGAACTGTTAATATTTCCCGAAAGTGAATAATATTAGTCAGAAATTAATTATTAACGATCAATCGAATAATACAATACAGTAAGCTTCACTGCAATAATAATTTAAGCCCTCAGAATCCAGTCTCCCGGGATTATCCAGCGGGTGAATGGACGCGCACTAGGCTGGCTTCTGCTAATGTTGTGTTTATTGGTATTAAATATTTGTCATCTTCTAAAGTATATTTATAAACCAAAAGACATATAAATTTTGGCGGGTTAAACTGCTAAAGGTCTTCAAAAGCGCGTACAATAACAGTCATTGACTTTATTGCAGTAAGCAATAAAGTTGAAAGTACCGGTCAACCGGTAAACCTGAACCGGTACTTCTGTAGGTCAGTAGGCCCAACTGCCAGAACCGGTACTGCTGTAGGTCCGTAGGTCCAACTGCCAGAACCGGTACTTCTGTAGGCCCAACTGTCCTAACCGGTACTTCCAGTATAAGTACATTAGTATTATTCGATTTTGATTATTGTATACCGGTAGGTCTCGATATTAAATCGGGGACGCCTGGTTTTTATTGGGATTTTACTTAGGTCTATTTCTGTCAGTTTTATTTCCTAGTAAGTTAATATTGAGCTGAAGACGTGTAAGTCTGCTCAGATTGTTCAGATAATTGTAGGCCGGACTGTTGTCAGATTGTTGTTGGGTTTGGAGAGATTACGGCGTGTGTAGAGTTTGTCCGATAGAGTGCCAGTTAGTAAGTTGGGGCAGCCATCTCTGTAAGGTCAATCCCCTCTTAAAGAATAAGTCGTACTACCGTGTTAGAACGCATACTAACTAACAATTTTGGAATCTGCACATACTGTAGTTTATTTAGGCTTGACAGTATTCTGCCAGCGTTTTGGCTTGTGTTTGTTTGTGTAGTCTGTTCAGGTACCGTAATAGTTATTACTCAGATATTTTGTAGGCTGGATTGTTGTCTAGCTATTATTAGGTCTGAAGAGATTGCTGCTTGTGTAGAGTTTGTCTGATAAAGTGCCAGTTAGTAAGTTGGGGCAGTCATAACTGTAAGGTCAATCCCCTCTTAAAGAATAAGTCGTACTACCGTGTTAGAACGCATACTAACTAACCGTTTTGGAATCTGCACATACAGTAGTTTATTTAGGCTTGGTGGTAGTCTGCCAGCGTTTGGTTTATATTTTGTTTGAGTATTCTGTACGGGTAGCGTAATATTTATTATTCAGAGTTTATGCGATTATTCGCAACATTCATGCCCCCAAGTTTATTCCTACAGTAATTGTGTTTGTTACACATACCGTTATAGTTAAATTAACCCCGGTACTACACGGGCTGCTTGGCGTAGGAAAAGACTGGTGACTTTGTGCTTCGGTCACTCCAGCAGATGCCGTGGTTCTTTTAACTGTTCAAGTATATTTAACTACTGATTATTTGTTGTACCAGTACTTGTACCTAATTTAGGGTTTAGTGTACAGTGCTTTCCGAAGTAATTAGTGTGTAGGCAGTATATTTGTGTTGTAAAGTGGTTAATAGGCACGCTGGATCTGGTAGTCCGCGGTAATTAACTTCTAGGTAGGAACACTCCATGATACATAACGTAGTACCTATAGCGATACGGTTATAGGTCGTCAGGCGGTGGTATTTTCCTATCTGGACAGTGCAATATATTTACTACTACTTATTATTTTCAAATACCATAGTACCCTGTCCGTTGTAATAACCAGAATTCTAACCCTTTGTTAGGCTGGTTTGTAGACTTCCTGTAAAATTACCCTAAAAAATTCGTACGTAATATTTTTGTTGTGTTTAATTAGAGATTTAATCTCACCCGTATCATAAGTAATTTGTAGTATTAAGTAACCTAGGTAAATTAGAATTATCAGTTTTAGTGTCAAATAAATAGCACTTCACTGAGAGCGCACAGCTTCTGTGTGGTGACCCCAGAAATAATAACATTTATTTCAAATATTGACAAAACCCTTTTAAACGGGTATATATATATTATAAATCAACTCAAACGATTTATAAATAGTAGGCCTGCCATACAACAACTAGGTCTCAATATCAGTTGGACTACTGCTTAAATAACGGTAACAAAGTAAGTTAAAGTAACCAAGTAACCCTAAAATATTCAGAAATTCAATTATTCTAAAATAATTGACATACCGGTATTTACCATAGGCTTATTATATTTATTTCTATAAATTTGAGCTGAAATCATACCGGTATTCTGTAATTAATTCTAGTTCATAATTATACTTATATATACTATAAGTGTCAGCTGTATACCGGTATTCACGATAGGCCTATTATATATTTATATATATTTGTGCTAAAATTATATACCGGTACTCCGTGACAAATCTAGTCTGTAATAATACTTATATATATACTATAAGCATACCGGTATTCTAATATATTATATATATATCACGCTACACTGAGTAGCAGTATCGGTAATTAATTGTTAGGCTAACAGTGATACTGAATTACTAGACTTACTTTAACTGTATTTATAGCCGTAGGCATTCAACTGTGTAAACAAACATGTCAGACGCAACCCAATCACTGTCAGATAGTCTCTTAGAAAGTGTTAGAATGAGTATTAGACTTAGACAGCGTATTAAAAGGATCTGTGACCAAGATAAAAGTATAGAACATCACAGATCCAAGTCTAAGTCACCTACTATTGTAAGAAAGGCCACCCCTACAGTAGTAGTGTCAGACCCTAGGCTAGTAGAACAGCGTAGGTCTATCATCGGCACTCGGGCCCAAGTCAAGCGGGATCAAGAAGCAGCTATCAAACAGCAGCAACATCCTAGCCAAGAACCTAGTTCTCAGCGGCCCGATAGCTCCAGTAGTTCGGATACTGTTGAGCGGACGCCCGAACGCGGAGCGAAGATGGCGGATACGGTTTATGATGAACGGCCAACCTATGAAGAATCAACCAACGCCACTTCTTCTCAAGTGGAAAGCGAAGTGGAAAGCGAAGTGGAAAGCGAATTAACAGCAGCAGAGAAGCCGCAAACTAGAGACGCCATTGACATCTATCTGTCAGACTATCAGCGATTCCTAGGAGACGAAGAGTTGAGGAGACGACTGTCTGGACTTCGCCCTAATAGTGAAGGAACCAAGCTTGTGTTGGACGCAATCGATGCGGAAATGTTAGCTGCAGAACAAGCTAAATTTGATGAAAAACTCCGCCTCGTTAGAGTCCAAGAAGAACAAATAAAGAAAAAACAGATAGAGGACCGAAAGGCAGCAGCAGTAAAGGCGGCAGAAGCAGAAGCAGCAAAGGCGGCGGCAGAAGTAGAAGCAGAAAGAAAGGCAGCGGAAGTAGAAGCAAAAGGAAAGGCAGCGGTAGCAGAAGCAGAAAGAAAGGCGGCAGCGGCAATGGCAAAGGCAGTGGCAGAAGCAGAACGGAGAGCGTCTGAGGAGACTACCCAACTGGAGTTGGAAAATCTGCAAGAGACGCAAGACTACATAAATAAACAGCTAACTGCTAGTTGAATGCAGAGGATGAGACGATCTACTCCAAAACGCCAGGGATACACATCATCGGAGGAAAGCGAAACCACCGATCCTGAAGGCGGAGGAAATAGATCTCGTCTAAGCAGGCGTAGAAAAACATCTCACCGTCATAAACTGCCTGATTTGCCCCCAGCTGTCAGAAGACAACTAGCTAGCACAGACTTAGGTAGTACAGAACCCACAGAACAAATTATTCAGGTCACAAGACTCCCTACAATAGTTGATGAGCCTGAAATAATTAGGCCTGTCGTTCCCAAAGCCACTCCTGTGCTAAAGACCCCTGTACTTCCAGAGCTTAACTCTAAATTCCCTCTACACAGTACTACACTGCCTGTACCCGGTAGAACAGTCCATGAGAACCTCCCTGTCCTGGACGCCGAGAGAGAAATCAAAGATTTGTCTCCCGTTGTCCCGCGTCAGCCCGCTACAATGTTGGCGACTCCCGCTTCGGCGGTTGAGTGGGTAGAGGAGGGACGGCGGGGGATGAATCTCCTGCTCGTACAGATGCAGGAGACTGTCCACCAATTTAAGGGAACAGTAAGGGAAGGTAGGGCCGAATTGCAAGAAGTGCAGCAAAGTATCGCGCTAGAACGCGACAAATTAGTCAACATACCAAAGGGTATACTCATACCCCCTGTAACATTGTGTCAACCTGTTAGGTCTGAAGTATTACATGCGCAAGGTGTGGAGCCTACACGCATCTATACTGATAGTGAAGTAGAAACCCCTATAGCAAACCCTATTAAGGGTGATTATAGACCTGTTGTTAATGATGTTCCCTATAGACCTGATAATGATCCGAGAAATTTATATAACGATAATTCGATATTAAATAACAAGATGGCCCAAGAAAGCTTTACGCGTCAGATGGCTAGAACAGAAGCCCGCCAAGCGGTCAAAGTGGGAGAGATCGTTAAATTCAATGGAGATGAGATGAAATGGCTACCTTTCAATGAATATTACAAAGATAGCATACAAAACTCTGTACTATCTAACGGAGAGAAACTTAGGTTCCTCATCAAGTGCTTGGAAGGACCTCCCAGGTTAATGGCGTTAAAGTTTATTGGACATCCAGATGGATTAAGACAAGTTTGGGATACATTAAACATCAGGTATGGTAACAAAGATAACATAGCTAAGTATTTGTATGCAAAATTAGTAACCCCCCGACACTTCCTTAGTAGCGGGATTATAGAGTTTTCCGATGAAATTCAGGAAATCTGTAGACAATTGGACTGGTTAGGTAAGTCTCATGAATATCAGAGTTCCATGGTTATTGGAGCAGTAGTCTCTACTTTACCCAAGGGTGGAGTATGTACACGTTGGGACAAGAAAGTGTTGTACATGAATGAACAACAACGACGAAGCCCTACCATGACTGATCTCATGTCCTTCTTAGATGGTGAAGTAAAACTACAACTCATCAAGCAGTCCAGAGAGAAAACATCGGAAAATAAGGTAAGTGAGAAACCTGCTTCTAGGAGAAGAGTAACACCGGTGTGTTACACTGACGACGGCGAAAGCCAAGCTTCTCAAGAAGAGGACAGCGGGAAAGACACAGCAAAATCTTACTATGACAACAAGACCTATAAAGATGTAAGTAAATACAAGTCTCGAATCAGTGACAGGAGAGAACAGGTAACAACAACTCCTCCTACGTCTCCTAAGAGAATTCACGGAAGAAAGCCCGAAGAAAGAATGAGAGTGCATAACGTTATCCAAGGTAAGGTGAGTGACATCAAACCAAAATGTGCGCTGTGCGACGGGCCCCACCGTTTGAGTGCGTGTGCTGAATTTCTAAAGAAATCCCCTGTAGACAGACGTACAGTCCTGTGGAATAAGCGGTTATGCTATAATTGCCTCAGATCAGGACACCAACGGCGAACCTGTTACTCCGACGTAAAGTGTGCAAAGTGTGGCGCGAAACATCACATCTTGTTACACAGTGAGTTCGAACGAGACAACCCGAGTCAGGTAAGTGAGCCCGAACTACATGTCCAATTCAGTGATGTAAATGACACTGATCAAGAGTCTGAGATGGAAGGATTCTATACTGACGAATTCTCCGACGCCAACGAATCCTGTTACCTAATAAATACCTCAGTGTATCGAGCACTTACTTACGAAAAGGACACCGACAATGAGTTCCCCCCAACTACTTTTGCCAGACAACCATCTTGGAAAGCTCCAACTTCCAACGTAGGAATCAGAGAATTTCCTGTAGTGCAGGTAAGAGTTCACGGTCCCAACAAAAGTTACATAGTGAACGCCCTCCTTGACTCCGGCAGAACAGGAACATTCATCGATCAAGAACTAGCCGAAGATATCTTTGCTGGACAACCCAAATTCCGGACTAAATTAAATATGTCAGGAATTATGCAGGTTTGGAAATCTACCCTAACGGCAGACTACTATGTAGGTGCGTTGTCCACCCCCCAGGATAAATTAGGAGCACAAAGTATAAGGTCAGTAAAAATGGTGGCTATAAAGAACTTCGCTACTACCCAAGCAGACCCTTATAATTGGGACGAGGATGAGAGCATCCAACATCTTAAGATACCTCGATTCCAGACAGATTATCCTGGAGTGCAAATACTCATCGGCCAAAACGCGCATGAGGCGCTCGAGACATTGGAGAAACGGCCTGCCCAACCGCAGCCACTACAAACCTATGCGGTAAGAACTAGAGTAGGTTGGTACTTCACTGGCCCTTCCCGTAGAACTCTCAAAGAGAGATTACCTCAACAACAGGTATACCAAGTAAAGGAATGGGAAGTGGAGAGCAGTGAGGTGGACGACCCAACTGAGGGAACACCATACTCCTCAGATAATGACGATATTAACTCCAATGTAGATCAATGGAGACATTGCCTTGGGACGATTAATCCAGCTGACATCGCTTCCAGAGGAGCAACTCCTCAAGAACTGATAGATACTCCAGGCTGGTTAGGTGGATCCGACTTCTTAAGTAAAGAAGAAGAAGAATGGCCTCCTCATCTTACCCCGGCGGAGATTAGACAGGCCAAGGGAGCGGAGAAAATAATACAACAACTCAATCGCCCAGCTGGTCGTTTATGTTTACTGGAAAGAGACCGAAAACTGTCCGGAAACTATGGAAGGCAAGATACTCTTCCTACGACCACTTCCCTAATCCGACAAATATCTAGGGACTCCATAACGTAATAACATATGGAGTGGGCGTGTGACTATATCATTTTATATTTGTGTATGTATTATTATGTAATTTTATTATAATCGTTTTCTTTAATTTTATTTAGTAGAATGTTATTTTAGTGATTATTTAGTAGATTAGTGCAATATATTAGTGTTTATTACGTACGTAATTACTTATAATATATTTAGTGCGACGGCAAGAAATAATTATTTTTCTCTTTCCTTACTGTCCGTATCATATTATAAATACGTGACTACAGTAAGATGAAACGTCCGTACTTATTAAAGTACAATAAAGCCACTACTATATTCAAGTATTATTGGTAGGCAGAGTATTAGGAATGCAAAGTTCAGATCCTCGTGTCTCGGCTAAACCAAGCTCTGGGTAGACCTTGGAAACGACTTGCCTCTTCACACTGACATTGCTTCGTGCGATATTGCTCTTCTACCTTATATTAAATAATACATATAGTAGCGTGATGTCCCTCTAACAGTAGCGTAAAACGCAAATAAATCTGTTAAACTTTTTGACCATCTGTAATTCTAGTCGATTAAGATATCGCGGCACCCACCGATATACTTGAAAGACAAATTCTAGAATCAATGGTTAACGTCCCCAGACAAGTTCTGGAATAAATCGGTGCCCATCTTAAATATTAATTTAATATTTAGTAAAATCTGTAAAATTCAGATCCGTTAACAATTCTAGTCGATTAAGATATCGTAGCACTTACCGATACTCTTAAAAGACAAATTTCATAGAATTAAGGATCCTATGTCCCCAGACCTGCTCTGGAATCAAATTGTGTCAATTTTAACATCAAATAATAAAATTCACGGGAATAAATTTAAATTCATATTTTAAATGAATTTCATAAATTGTCGTTTTGTGCAATTTATAACATTCCCAAAATTCCATTAATTAATAGATCATGGGAGCGGAGATTCATCCTATTGAGTGTATTAGAGTGCGAGAATCTCCAACATATAGTCAATAGCCGATAAAATTAATAAAATCATGCATAAAGAGGATATTGACAATTAAAGAATTATTATTAAATAGCATCCCAGATCTGTATGCATGAGAATTACCCTAATTCTACCGCTAGCATTCCATAATGTCACCATAGCAACACCCACGCTAGAATTAGAAGCAAGTTAAGAGAATAATAGAAAGCTTGACACATTGCATAGCATAGAGAATACATAGCACACTGTTAGTATCCAAGGATACACAGTAATAACGTGACATTCTGGAAGGCACTGACTAACGGACAAATGGCCTGTATGTGTACAATTGGTGACAGTTGTGTGGAATTTGTGCGTTTGTAGGTGAATGTTACTGCTAAGGTGTGTTTACAGTAGCTAGTCGCAATTGTGAAAGTAACCCAACTCTCCTATAGAAAGAACCTAAAGTGGATTCAAGCCTTTGGGACGGACAGTGGAGTGACTTGTGCCGGTTATCGTTGTCGTACTGTTGCTACATGTTGGCGTAAACACCGCGACAACGGTACATCGGCGCTGAGGATCCCACTGTCCGGGGGCAAAGAGAAGTAGGCAGCGACGTCCGCTCGCCTAAACATAAACTCATTTCGATATTAATAATAGATAGCAGATATGACGGAGTTGATAGAAGATGATCTTGGTATCAGGGAGCGATATACTCTACCTTTGCCAGCATTTGTGGATAGCTTGATACGCGGTGAAACCGATCCAACCATTACGGAGGACGATGGTCGTTATATTGAACCGCCGATGTCCCAAGAGCAACTTACGCGTGAATTGGACTAGCGAAAATTTACCTCTCGCTATACGCATCGTAATAGTACGTATATGGACTTCCTAATTACCGGCCATCCTATCGATTTACATGATACGGACGATGTAGACACCGAAAGGGAAATGGTTCTATTTAAATATCATACCCAGCGGCGTCGTAACGATAAACCGAGAATAGATCACGAAAATTCTATTCGTAACAGACTGGGAAGACGAACCAATATGCCTAGAATCTGAGGAGATTCAGCCTATCGCGCCCGGAACAGCGACAATGATTACATCCTAGAATAGTATCAAGGTCCACAATATCTCACTGCGTACGATTATCGCCATGCCAACTATGTTTCTCGGCAACGTTGTCGGTTATGCGCATCGAGAGACCATGTTACGCCCATGGACACAAACGTCCGCTGTTTCTATTTCCAAGAACAACCGACTATGGAAATTTATTGCGCATATTGCAGACTCAATAACCTGCATATCTTTGCGGTTTGCCCTCAATTTATGACTCAATGTCACCATTGTCAACTAAAGGGACATGCTAGTTTTGACTGCCCTTTTAATCACGATTTGGAAAGCGTAGATGAAATGATCACACTGCGTTACATCAGAGCTTGGGAAGCGAACGCTGATTTACATTGTGATTCGCGCCATCGCTATTATCCCGGACGCGCTTACGAAGGAGTTTATGCGTTCCATCCTTATCTATTCGCTTCTGTTGAACAGAAATCACGCATATCAAGTTACGAGCTACTGAAGCGCGTCGGAGAATGTATTTCAACTAAATTCGTACGCAAATTTCTCAGGAGTGTTAATCCTAGCGACCTTCATTCCTATAACTTAATCAATTATATCCGTCAGGATCCGGACTATGGAGACTTGTTTGTTAACTCACACCCTGAGTTACAGGAAGTATATCGACGGCCTTACGAATACCGAGCCCGCGAACGCGAGTTGGAAAGGATCATTAAACCCCGGAAGTTTCTAACTGCCTATGGTCCACCCACGGCCCTCGTTCAGACCACTCGTAAAGGACCCGTAAGAGCGGCTGTCTTGAAACGAGCTCTCAAAGCCGTTAGACCCCTCTCACCTGACGTTGATGTCAATCAACCCGGTACTTCGACTGGCGGATACACCGACCATAATCCTACACCCTCTGATGCAATCATATTGCACCCTTCACCCAGGAGTTATAGCCCTCCTTGTGAAGTGGCTCGCCCCAAAGAGAAAAGGACTCTTGCTAGCTTTAAGAAACTGCGTAAACGCCGTCCGCGCAAGAAAGACTAACTGTTTAGAGTATTTACGTATATTAGAAACTGTGATTTTGTATATTTTATAGACTCAAATCCCATTTTCTGGGAGCGGTGTAAAAGCTTCTGTGGGATATAACTGGCCCCTTTGCTTCGCAATCCAGTTTCCCCCCAGGCGCTGGAATACTCTAAAAAGGGTTCTCTAACTGTATATATATTCCCCTCGCCCTCAAGGTACCGTTACAGGTGTTTTAACGGACATAAAAGTCATTCTGCTATATACGTGTTTTAGCGGACATGGTAAGACAAAAAACCTGCAATGCGGCAAATACCTTTCATAGCTTAGCCGTGATGATTCATATTACGACATCTAACAGCTGGTTGCTGACATGGAAACAGCCATTGGACGCATGGTTCTTTGTTTGGCTTGAGCCAATCAGAGCGATTTTTCCTGTCGACGTGTAGCTTTTCGGTCGATCATAAGGAGTGTGTTCAGTCTTACAGTTTTTTCTTGATACTTTGTGTTATTGCTATCTAGGCCAGGAACAACGGCTCTAGAGTCAATTCGTTTTCATACTTTAGAAGAAACATTAGTAGGCTTAAATTATAGAGCGTATGACTGTTATCGATTCATATCAATGCATAACAATACTTTGTTCACATCTTGTCATATCATATCTTAACTTACCGTCCTAATGCTGTTTACTGTTGTGTTTTGGTTTAATATTATTTGGAGAACATATATAAAGAACCCAAATTTCCCAATTTTCTTGATACACTACAGGTTAGAGAGACGGGTTATATATAGCGATTGCGACTTATATTATTGTGGTTTGTAGTGAATTTAATGCTATTTGATAAGCACTACATTGGTCCGTTGCTGTTCTCTCTATATATGATAAAATTCATTGACGGTCGGCAAATTAGTGAGCAGTATTGTGTGTTACCGGTAGTGTGCATGATTGTGATTGATAACTAAGCATTTCCTAAAGAATGCGCCTCATACGTGAATCTTAAGCCTTACCGACTTACCGTTGTGATTAGTATAAGTCATATCTCGGTTTACTTAGATAGAGCGCCACGTCCTAAAGGAACTGTTAATATTTCCCGAAAGTGAATAATATTAGTCAGAAATTAATTATTAACGATCAATCGAATAATACAATACAGTAAGCTTCACTGCAATAATAATTTAAGCCCTCAGAATCCAGTCTCCCGGGATTATCCAGCGGGTGAATGGACGCGCACTAGGCTGGCTTCTGCTAATGTTGTGTTTATTGGTATTAAATATTTGTCATCTTCTAAAGTATATTTATAAACCAAAAGACATATAAATTTTGGCGGGTTAAACTGCTAAAGGTCTTCAAAAGCGCGTACAGATACTGTACCACCTTTGCAGACAAAGCTTGGTCCATATCAAATAAGCGGAAGTTGAAACGTCAAGAGAGTCTTGCTAAGTCATTAATGAAGTCCCAAGGTGACAGTGCATCTCTAGAAAGAATTGATGAGATCTCAGGTGAAATTTCAGGTAATGAGCTTCATGATCCTGACTATTGTTATACAGAGCCAGCAGAGAAAGTCATTGACAAAGTCATTGAGCTACTTCAGGCACGGGGTGAGCCACGATACAACTTTGTGGAGTCCATCTCACACCAAGATGATCCAGTGCCTCATATCTATAGACATATAAGGATTAGTGAGCGAGCAGTTAAGCCAGAAATTTATATGCTTATGTATAGACTCAAATCTTAGCTACATATGTCGCAAACACAAGTTGAAGGATCCATTGTTCTAGTAGCTAATGAACTCTTTGGGAGAAAAACGTATGGGCCATGGAAAGTGTTTAGCAACTCAGAACCCTCCTATGATGATATCAACACTTTGCCTTCCTCGAAAATTGTCAGAGTTAATGAACCTTATGTGGAAGCCATGGCACTATGCGCAATTGTTGAGGAGATCATGCAGCCATATAGTGCTCCTACTATTGTATATTCAAATGATGGATCAGCAATGAGTGGTGTGGGCAAATATATTGTGCAGCCCCTTACACTTAATGGAATACAGAGGTCTTTGCCAACTTGTAGTATTGTGACTGAAACCAGGGATAGCTTAAAAGAATTAGAAATTATGACACTAACGATACTTTCAGCAGCAGTGGGCATAGATATTCTGAACAGGACATATTAAAGCGAATCTCCTTTGTAATGACGGATAGCACATTACATAATCTAGATGTAATTGAAAAGGTCAGTGAAGAATTAAATGTCTCTTACATTCCGAAAACCATTCTTTGTAACATGCATCCTCTCATGATGCTTCAAACTAAGTTCAAAACATTGTTTCAACAAATACATGACTGCATTGGTAAGAAGAAAATTGCAGATAGTTTTCTAGTTGATGTAGAGTTTAAAAATGAATCTTTTATTGTTAAAGCAATTAAATGTTTATCTTCATTTATAAATAGAGACTATTCTGCTAAACCTTGGAATCGACAATCCCTAAGCTGTATAAAGACATGAATAGTATAGAACCTATCAAATTCCTCCAACTGGAGCAGGTATGTATGTACCTTTATCTCTCCATCCATGTACATCTCATCCAAATCAAACCCAGACCTCCTTTTATCTCTGTCGAACATTTTAATTGAATATCCAAATGGGATTGAGAAACTCACTGCAATTCTGTTAAAATCGTTTGCTGAAGGGTTTTCACATCAAAAGGGAGCGATTTTTGGATTTGGGCCTTCTTCAGAAGCTGATACTGGAACAGTATTGAAACTTTCATCATTACAGGATAGTGAAAAGTTAGCACTAGATCCAGTTCAGGTACATAACATTATCATGGATTTTCGAAAAATGTCTAAAAGTGGCATTTATACTTTTACGATGAAAAGTCATCTCAAAAAAACGGTAGGTAGGGACCCTGAAAAATATTCCTACACAATTTTTTTTTCATTTTTTGTGACTAAGACATAAAATGGCCAAAAAATAATTGGTAGATGGCTTCTGTAACATAAATTTCAATTCTAAGTCCCCCCCCCCCCCCCTAATTAACTGATTGACTTCTAAACATGACCAATTTCTTCATCCAACATTCAAGACCTAGTAGAGAGCGACATCTCACTTTTTAAATGTATGGGGGGTAGTAAATTACTAACAAATTGCAAAATAATAGAACAATATACCGGTAGTAAATAAGTTCTGAAGTTAGTGTTATTGCTGTAGGCCTACTCGTGTTCGTGCAGTCGTGTAGGGCCTACTTTCTGACTGTACTGTACTGGTGGCGCGAATTTTGTTCCTATTGTTATTTTACGAATTTTGTTCCTATTGTGTTTTTTGCGAATTTTGTTCCAACGCGTAGCAAACTTTGATCCTCTACTTGCAAACTATGTTCTATCGAATTTTCAAGGATAATTATGTTCCAATTATTGCGAACTTTGTTCCTCTTCCTATCAATATGCGAACCCTGTTCCCATTATTACGAACTTTGTTCCTCTTCCTATCAATGCGAACTCTGTTCCCATTATTGCGAACTTTGTTCCTCTTCCTATCAATACGAACTCTGTTCCCATTATTGCGAACTTTGTTACTTTCAGTTTGTGGATTGGATTATTTATTACTAAGTTATTAGTTTATTTATTTATTAATTAATTAATGTTTACTTATTTATTTATTTTTCGAGTTACATCCATAAAAACAATGAATACACCCCTTCTGCAACGTCTTGGGGGCCTCTGCGCCTCCTGCCATTTTAGAGTTGAATTTACAACTTAAAAGTTGAATTAAAAAAAAAAAATTTATTTTCAACTCAGTTGAAATTTCAACTTTATTTTTTAAAATTCAACTTTTGGAGTAGAGTTTAAAATTCAACTTTTGGAGTAGCTTTGGAAATACTGAAACATGGAATTGTAATCCATTACTGGTATTCCATTGTATAATAATTATGACATTCAGCGGTAATTTAATACATCTAATAAATTCCCGTAGTATTTCAGCTAATTTGCAAATGTATAGGCCTAATCACTTAAAATGTTTTAAAAAAAAAAGTATTCCCGACGGTGAAAGTTTTTATTCCATCGGTAATGAGGGTTAATTTTTCGAGTTACATCCATAAAAACAATCAAAACACCCCTTCTGTGATGTCTTGGGGGCCTTCTGCGCCTCCTGCCATTTTAGAGTTGAATTTACAACTTAAAAGTTGAATTAAAAAAAAAAGTTTTAAATTTCAACTCAGTTGAAATTTGAACTTCTCCCCGACTGATAGGGGGTTGAAAATACTTAACTAATAATACTTATAATAATTTATGTTAATGATTCTCGAAGTAAGTAAAAGTTTCCTATTCAATCAAATACTATTATGTTAAATCGCGGGAAAGTTAATTTCAGAATGCCTGTTGTTTTTCATCTAGGCCTTCCGTAAGTCTAGCTACTGCAATTACTGTAATTGTGAGTGGATCAAAATTCGCCGTCATAGGAACAAAATTCGCAATAGATCTGCGAGACAGACAGACTAGGCCAGTAGGCCTAATTAAATTTCATAGGAACAAAATTCACTCAAATAGGAACGAAATTCCCAAAAATCGGAACAAAGTTCGATGTGAATTGGAACAAAATTCGCATTTTCACATTTTAGGAACAAAGTTCGCGCTCCGAAGTTTACAGTAATTTATCGCACTCTACATTCAGACATTAATAACATCGTCTTTAATTGAACTGGCAAGTCATAATTTTTCTTAATTAAGAAAAATCAAGACATAAAATATTTAAAATAAGAAATAAGTTAAACTCCTAATGTCCTAAATCTGTAAATAGGAATTCCAAAAAATATTTCATATATATATACTGATACAAGAAATTCTCAGAAAAAGTAAAGTTTTTAAAATGGCTATAGAAAGTGAACGCACAGATAGTTTTTTTTCTAGTTTTACAACAAACGTAGTATAGATTAACCGCCAATAACCAGGAATTCAAATATGCCGCTAAAATTTATTTCAAAAGATAACGAAGAAAATGTTCAGAAAAATGGCAAAAATTTCCTATATTGGAAGCACTTTTTCCTATATAGGAAAAAAAAACTTCCTATTTAAGAAACCTACCCTAACTGACTAGGCCTACTGACTGTACCTGGAATTGGAATTCAGGAATTGGAATTGGAATTTTTTATTTGACGTTAAATCAGTTAAAACAGGCACTAAGTATATCATTAAAATATAACATATAAAGTAGGAAAAGGTAACGGCAACAAACAAATGTACAGTACATGGTGTTCAACATGTCCTAGAAAATGTTTTTTATCTGAAAACAGCGCAAAATAGAAAAAACATAGATAAATACAATGACCTTCAGTAGATTTGAAACACTATTTACAATATTTACAACATAATTATGGTAAAATTTAGGACTTACAAACATAGTGGATACGAGTTAAAATGTATAAATGCAACAACCACAAAATTATTGTAATTTTACTAAAAAATATTGTAATTATGATAAGACATTTAGGACAAACGGAAACAGTGGATAAGATATGTAAGGTATAAATAAATAAAAGCAACAACGACAACACAATAATTATAAAAACGTTCGGCATCAATAAAATATATCTTTTAGTAGGCCTAATCAAAAGGTTTACGTTGTCTTTTTAATAAATTTTAAAAACTGTATCTATTTACTGTTTATTCTCTTATTTTAAATATTATGTACTGTACTGTACCTGTATATATATTTCTATTGTCTTACTATAAAATATTATGTACTGTATTTATTTGTAATAAGTTTACCGCGTCTGTGAGTTAGGGCTGTAGGGATTATAAATACACAATGCATATAATATATATGCTGAGAGTTAATTAGGTAGTGATTTGCCGTTGAGGATAACCCCATGAGACTATGTCTCGTTTTCATGAGGGTCCTCGCTATATTAGGAAATATTAAAATCGTCAAGTTGCAGTAATTTAGAATGAACATGGGTGTGGTAAAATAACTAAATTAGACGGATAAATATAAATTATTAAATTTAGTACAAAGTTCTAAAAGGGCGCGGCTTTTTAAATTAAAGATAATTGAGTATTGCTAAAAAGTAAAATAAGTTTGTTAAAATAGGTAGTTTGTGGAAAGGTAAAAACTTGTTAAAAATAAATTGATTGCTCGGATTCAACAAGTTTTGAAAAAAGGTGTTCTTTTACCCTATGTTTGAAGCGTCGTAGACGTGATTGTGTTTGGGAGAACGTAATCAGGTCGCGTAGATACTTTGGTGCGGTCCCAGTGTAAATTCGGTACATGTAAGTGAGTGTTATTTGCTGCACGCGTTCTCAGAGTGGTAACCAGTTCATTGCTACAAAGGTATATCCTACCGTACAGCCGTACTTATTTCTTTATTTGCCTAGCTGAGCTGCCTACAGCCAGACAGCCTAGGCCCTATTTAAAATTACATATGATTGCAGGCAGGCAGGGGGTAGGTCTACTGACAGACTGATACCTTCAACCGTTTGCTTTGCTGTTTCGCGTTCAGTCAGAGACGTTGGAGGAAAGGAGAGTAGGCCTAGTCTGTGTGTCCAGTCAAACAACAACATTGAAAGTTCCGTCTGTCAGTCTGTTATTACAGTATTATCGTCTTTCAGTCTTTACTGCTTTATTGCATATTGGGCCTAGAATACCGTTATCATAACAATAAGATAAATTAAATACATACATAATATTAAATTAGTCAAACCGTTAGGACTCCAAAACTAAACTGCCTGACTGTTGCGTGTTTCCGGTATTTAACGGAACAAATGAAAGATCCACAAATGGCAGGATATGACGAAGACGTTGATTCAATGCTAGACGAAGCACTAAAAACCAAAGTAAGTTGTTGGTCTGTTATGTACAGGTACGGTACCGTACGGTACCGGTACCGTACGGTACCGGTACCGGTACTTTGTACCGGTACTACAGTCTGACAGTACTGTGCCAGTTATCATTATCATTTTATTTATTTCGCCATTCAAACAAATATGAAATTGCAATACACTTTCATAATTAAATCAATGACTGAAGCTGGCTGACTGCTAATACAGTAATAGCCTGGAGCTAGTGGACGCAATCAGCCAGGCTGCCAGGTGTTAAGTTCAGACATAAAATTTTATTTAAATACCTCAAGGGTATTTCAGTTAGGAACACTGGTCACTTTCTGGCTGAAGCTCAGCCAAAAATTATCCACATATTTACAGCCAGAAAGTGTCCGTGCAGCCACGATTTGTCCTTCACAGACTGTGATTATATTTTCGATAGTAACAATGTGTTGGCAAGCTGTATCTCAAGAACCTGTGGCCTAGTGGTTGTAGTCTGGCTTCCACCTCGAGGTCCCAGGTTCGAATCCGACACCACGCTGATGAGACCCAGTAAGGTCGAAACGCGTACGTGGTTTGGAGAGATATGAGATATTAATTTCAAGAAAAATTATGCGATTCCTAAAATTGTACACTACCCGGTTAAAAAGTACGCATGTGATGGGATTAGTCCTACAATTGCGCCAATATAAGATAAGTTATTTTTGGTAAAATAAACTTATCATTCGAGGTTAAGACCCCTAGATCCCTTCCTATAATAATTATATTTTCGGACATATTTTGGCTGTAACTTCACTAGTCCTCAAAGCAGAAGCTAGGCACATAGGTGACAATTTTTACTTTTAATATTAATGATAGGCCTAGTTATCCCAACGATGAGATTCTAATTCTCAAATTAATTTATACAGAATTTTATGGCGGTTCTAATGGCATCATTTTTAGAATGCCAATGTTAAAATTTCACTGCCGGTTTTCAAATGAAATTTAGCATTGTTTTCTATGGAGAAATTTCACTCTGAGAGCATTTTCCGCGGACACATTCTGGCTGTAAATTGGACAAATTGGGACCAGTGTTCCTGACTGTATTTATATTATGATATGACTGTATGATACATTTTTTTATATCCTTAAATACTCTCCGGCCCAAAAAATGAAAAATTTATAGAACCATTGACTAAATTTATTGTGATACTATAAAGCCAGTCTGCACTCTGTAGGCAGAGGTCTGCGTCTGCTGGCATGGCAGGTCAACTGGTCTGGTCAGGTGCACGTGGGTCAGTCTCAGTAGGTGGGGCGTTGGGCAGTTGGGTCCTACGAATTATCCCAAAACACACCTAAATACCCCAAACTGCCAAAAGACTCGAAAATAGTTAAAAAAATAACCCAAAGTACCCCAAAAAGGCTAAACAATTACCGGTACCTGTACTGCTGTACCGGGTACCCCAAAATAAGCCAACAATGTTTATTTACAGTGAGGGAAATGTGAAAGGAGCAGGAAAGCCGCGCAAAACACACTTAAAATTATATTATTTCGGTATTTTTATTATTTATAGACTTCTGGACTTTGTATACGGTACACTACGGAATGTAAATACAGAAATACGGTGTTAAGCTGTTAAGCTATGGGGAATGTCACGATTGGCAGATTGATTAGGATACCTACAAATTCAATATAAAATATACTACCGTAGTATTTACTAGTGGCGGCCCTTCCGGCCTTATGGCAACCCTATTCAATGGAAACCCTAATTAAAACTGTCATGTCATGTAACCCTAACCCTAAATCATAATCTGACAAATTTCTAGCGGAATTTCCTACATTATTGCCATTACAGCATTATTGGCCGCCCGGGCCTTATCTGCTTATGACAATAATGTTGTAAATTTCTTAGATTATGATATGACTTAGGTTTAGGGTTACATGACAGTTTTAATTAGGGGTAAAGCCTGACTAAACAATTACAATATCTTCCATAGCCTCAACAAATTCACTATACAAACTCACAATTTAATACACTTTAGTATTTTGTATTGATGCTGTATTGAATTTGTAGGTACCCGAAATGTGACTGTCCGACTGATGTATTAACCTACCGGTACCGTAATTGTGTACATGAAATTATTTCTAGGGTATATATAACTTGCTAATTAATATTTAATATATGCGATCCGAAGCGAGCGGAAATTTTTGGTGCATCTGTGCGCAATGGAAATACCTAATTTCTTTGCAAAACTTACCAATTTTCCCGCCATTATTTTCAATGCGCGCCGTTATATTCGCGCAGCTATTGCTGTATTGGTATTGTTATTACCGGCAATTAATAATATATTATATACACCCCGACGCGGGGTAAATTTGAGTACAGTAAACATATTAAAATAACGCTGAACGGCAGTCAATGATTAAAATGTAGGCCTAAATAATATAAAAGTTACTGGGAGGCGAGAGAGGTCAGCGAGGGACAGTTAGCGCAGCTGAGGGCATGATACCGGGTGACGCACGGGAGGTGGCAATATTTACAGATCAATTGGGTGAGAGGGGATGGAATGGTGTTGCGTTTCCATATATGAGATGGTGGAAGCCATGGGCGGTGGCTCGGGTCACGTGGTGTCGGTTTCTTTGTCCGGCCATTTTCCAGAACGAACTGGAAAAGCCAGGGCCGTCTCTATACGATTCTGCGATGAATTTCTCGTCGCGTTCACGCAGGAAGTCCTGGTATCTCGTAATTACATCAGCCGTGAAGGAGTTCGGATGTTTGGAAATTACGGTCGCCATAAATGGTTTTTCTTTAACTAAATTCAGAGCGAGAGTAGAGGAGGCTGATGTATGAAGAGAGAGCATTCTTTTTATGTGGGTATTCTTTATTTTATCTAATTCTTTGAGGTTCACTAAGGTGAGCTATTTGCCGATACTGGTTATAAGGTAGAGTGCTGCAGGAGCCAATTTCATATTGAATATTTGTATGCCAGTTTCGATGGAGAGCAGGGGTTGAGGGATCCGATAATAGAATAAGCGCTAATTTTCTTTTGTTGAATGAGCAGAGGGATGCTGGAGGATTAGACCGAGATATTCGTAGTGGTTTACTATTTCTAGAGGTGTTCTGTTGTAGTGGAATGTGTCAGCGCGGGCTAGGCGCCCGGCTTTGCGGAATTTCATTATATTTGTTTTCTCTTTAAGTTGATGGTCATTCCGTTTAATATGCACCAGTCGTGTAGAACGTGGAGGGCGCGCGTTGGAGTTCCTCTCGGTCGTCGGAGTACAGGACGAGGTCGTCGGCGTAGAAAAGAATTTTGACAAATCGGCAGACACTTAATACCGTGTGGGCGAGATCGGTGATAAATATAATGAAACAAGTTGGAGATAGGCAGTCGCCTTGCAGTATTCCACGGAGTTGCTTTATGACGTTAGTTAGCCGTAGGCCGTCGTAGATTCGAATCGAGTTGTCTAGGATATCTTTTATTATGTCGTATGTTTTCCATTTAATTCCGAAGTTATATATCTTGTAGAGGAGAACTGCTCTGCTTACGAAGTCGAATGCTTTCCGGAAGTCCACGAAAGCAGCGAACACGAATCGTTTGCCGTATCCGGGGCGCCGGAACGATGAAGAGATGTTGGAAAGGAGTTTCTCTACTGCCTGGCAAGTGGATCTCCCTGGTAAAAATCCGTATTGAACATCAGGGATTGGGTGTATTACGTGTCGTATTATACGCTTGTTTTGTATCGAAGTAAATATCTTTAAGAGAACCGATAGTATGGCAATTCCTTTGTAATTATCGGGATCTGTTACTGCTCCTTTGCCTTTGTAGAGTATTTTTATTATACTCTGTTTCCATAGCGATGGCATTCTCCCAAGGTTTAAGCACATGTTAAATAATAGAGTTAGAGTAACTAATATAAACGGGGCTGCGCTCTTTAAATGTTCGTAAAATAAATGGTCGGGGCCGCATGTTTTATTGTTGGAGGGAGTCATGCAAGGCGCTAGAGACTTCCTCTGCGGAGATGGGCTCGTTGAACCATTCTGCTGAGGCTTTCTCATTGGCCGATGAGTTCGGGACAATTGGGCAGTCAGGGGGAGTATTGGGGTTGCCGACGAGGTTAGAGAAATGGGATTCCAGGATTGTTGATTCAATTGGAGCAGCTCCATCAGATTTTTTTTTTTTTTTTTTTTTTTTTTTTTTTTTACTTTACAAGCCTCATTTATTCACAAAATAATAAAAACCTTCAGAAATACAAACACAATTATAGGCACTATAACAAACAATTAAAAACAGTAATTACAGAAACGCGGGAAATTTAAAAACTTAAACAACAACAAACAGGTAAACTGCACCACCACCAAACAGCCTGTAACCTATATAAACATGCCTGCGCCTGGCTCTGAGTCGGCGTTCGCTAACACGATGGAGGTGTCAGCGACATCTGCTGCCCGTACCGGTCTCTTGGCGGCAGACCGGAACCCCCACAGACACATTAGGGATGACCTGAGGAGAGCGAAGCTAATTCGTCGCCGCACCCACGAGATGCACTCCGGGTATGGGATCTGCCGCTTCTCTGCCAGTTTTAAAGCGAGGCGCTTGATAAACTGGCGACACAGCGGCGCCATTCCTCCGAAAGCCGAGAAGATGAGAGTAGTGAAAGTGGCGTGTTCCACCTCCCGGATCCTCTCCTCGTACTTCCGGATCTTCCGCGCCTCGTGGTGGAGATGGGTGGTGTCCAGCGACATTGCCGCATTGGTTGCCGCCAGCGGGTTGAAAACCGACACATCAATAAACATCTTCTGGCTCCATCAGATTTGGTTTCTTTGAATAGGAGCCATGGTTTAATCTCGGCTTTCTCCAGTTTCTGTACTAGAGAAATATCCTCGAATTGTTGGCGTTTCGACTTTTTTAATTGTTTGTATTGCTTTCGGAGGTCCCAGTATTTTATGTTGTGGTTGCTAGATTGTTTACGGATTGGCATAGCCGGCAATTAATAGGCCTTATAATTATTTAAGTTTAGCTATACTGTGTCTGTACTGAACTATAAGTTATACCGTAACAATTATTTATTGCATATGTGACGGATGATATTCCTGGAAAATTTAAGTCTTTTAGAAACTGAAATTGTTTTTTCTCGTTCATTTGTGTCTTGGTAGGATAATACCTTTTATACATTAATACATTTTATGATATGACATACTGTAAAGAAAGCTAATCAAATGGACTGATTTCGTCAGTTAGAATCAAAACAAAACTTTATGGACTTTTTCTCGCAATTGATTTATTTTGCATATTTCGTCTGTAATACAAAAGACTCTATAAAAATTAAGTATTTTCCGCGCAAAAATGTATGTTTTAATAATTTGAAAACATTCAGGAATGCTTTCAGAGGTACCGCATCATATTGTATATATATTTTATACATAATAATTGTCTAATACCGATTATAATTCAATTTTAAAATTTATATTAACAAATGACAAACGCACACTGTCACCAAAACAGTAAATAATTGAATAATGATTAATTTTTACTCATCGAATAAATTAAGCTAATTATAAAACTGTCTCTATACTGTAGGTTATAAATATTATTTTTGTTTCTAATTTAGGTGGATCCAATAGAATCTAACGAAAAGAACAACGTTTCGCACGACAAAGAGTGAGTAGCTAAATAATTAAAATTATACTGAAAATATATAATAACAATATTAAATAAAGCCTAAATCATATACTATAACAAACTAATCACGGTGCAGTAATGCAAGGTTATTCCTGAGACTGGCTGGGACTTTGTGTAGTCCACCTATATTTACCTAGTCTGTATAGGTTTACTGTTCAATGTCCCGTTTCGTATGATATAAAAAAAAAAATATTCTAACTTTCTTAACTAAAAATTAATCCGCTATTCTAACATCCCCAGTAAGTTCTTACAGTGGTTATATCAGCGTTTCTGACGGCCAACTTCTTCGTTTACTGTATCCCAAACCCAATTTAATAACACCGACCGATTGTATACATTATTAATATACATAAATATAAGTATACATTAATAACTGCATTAAGTAGTAATTTTCATCTATATGTATACGATATTGGTTGTGTTTCATTGTTAAGCAGGTAGGTAACGTTACTGATTATGCTTAACAACGATTTTACATCAAAAGTTTATCCAAAGTTAATGCAGTGTAGAACACTGCGACCTACGCTACAGTACAATACGATGCGACCTACACTACAATACGATGCGACCTACAGTACAATACGATGCGACCTACAGTACGATGCGACCTACAGTACAATACGATGCGACCTACACTACAATACGATGCGACCTACAGTACAATACGATGCGACCTACACTACAATACGATGCGACCTACAGTACAATACGATGCGACCTACAATACGATGCGACCTACAGTACAATACGATGCGACCTACAGTACAATACGATGCGACCTACAGTACAATACGATGCGACCTACACTACAATACGATGCGACCTACACTACAATACGATGCGACCTACGCTACACTACAATACGATGCGAACTACAGTACAATACGATGCGACCTACAGTACAATACGATGCGATCTACAGTACAATACGATGCGACCTACAGTACAATACGATGCGACCTACACTACAATACGATGCGACCTACGCTACACTACAATACGATGCGACCTACAGTACAATACGATGCGACCTACAGTACAATACGATGCGAACTACAGTACGATGCGACCTACAGTACAATACGATGCGACCTACAGTACAATACGATGCGATCTACAGTACAATACGATGCGACCTACAGTACAATACGATGCGACCTACACTACAATACGATGCGATCTACAGTACGATGCGACCTACAGTACAATACGATGCGAACTACAGTACGATGCGACCTACAGTACAATACGATGCGAACTACAGTACGATGCGACCTACAGTACAATACGATGCGACCTACAATACGATGCGACCTACAATACGATGCGACCTACAGTACAATACGATGCGACCTACAGTACAATACGATGCGACCTACACTACAATACGATGCGATCTACAGTACGATGCGACCTACAGTACAATACGATGCGAACTACAGTACGATGCGACCTACAGTACAATACGATGCGAACTACAGTACGATGCGACCTACAGTACAATACGATGCGACCTACAATACAATGCGACCTACAGTACAATACGATGCGACCTACACTACAATACGATGCGATCTACAGTACGATGCGACCTACAGTACAATACGATGCGAACTACAATACGATGCGACCTACACTACACTACAATACGATGCGACCTACACTACAATACGATGCGACCTACAGTACAATACGATGCGACCTACACTACAATACGATGCGACCTACAGTACAATACGATGCGACCTACAGTACGATGCGACCTACAGTACAATACGATGCGACCTACACTACAATACGATGCGACCTACAGTACAATACGATGCGACCTACACTACAATACGATGCGACCTACAGTACAATACGATGCGACCTACGCTACACTACAATACGATGCGACCTACAATACGATGCGACCTACAGTACAATACGATGCGAACTACAGTACGATGCGACCTACAGTACAATACGATGCGACCTACAGTACAATACGATGCGATCTACAGTACGATGCGACCTACAGTACAATACGATGCGAACTACAGTACGATGCGACCTACAGTACAATACGATGCGACCTACAGTACAATACGATGCGATCTACAGTACGATGCGACCTACAGTACAATACGATGCGAACTACAGTACGATGCGACCTACAGTACAATACGATGCGACCTACAATACGATGCGACCTACAGTACAATACGATGCGAACTACAGTACGATGCGACCTACAGTACGATGCGACCTACAGTACAATACGATGCGACCTACAATACGATGCGACCTACAGTACAATACGATGCGACCTACAATACGATGCGACCTACAGTACAATACGATGCGATCTACAGTACGATGCGACCTACAGTACAATACGATGCGACCTACAGTACAATACGATGCGACCTACACTACACTACAATACGATGCGATCTACAGTACGATGCGACCTACAGTACAATACGATGCGAACTACAGTACGATGCGACCTACAGTACAATACGATGCGACCTACACTACAATACGATGCGACCTACAATACGATGCGACCTACAGTACAATACGATGCGACCTACAGTACGATGCGACCTACAGTACAATACGATGCGACCTACACTACAATACGATGCGACCTACAGTACAATACGATGCGACCTACAGTACGATGCGACCTACAATACGATGCGACCTACAATACGATGCGACCTACAATACGATGCGAACTACAGTACGATGCGACCTACAGTACAATACGATGCGATCTACAGTACGATGCGACCTACAATACGATGCGACCTACAATACGATGCGACCTACAATACGATGCGAACTACAGTACGATGCGACCTACAGTACAATACGATGCGACCTACAGTACAATACGATGCGATCTACAGTACGATGCGACCTACGCTACACTACAATACGATGCGACCTACAGTACGATGCGATGCGACCTACAATACGATGCGACCTACAATACGATGCGACCTACAATACGATGCGACCTACAGTACGATGCGATGCGACCTACAATACGATGCGACCTACAATACGATGCGACCTACAATACGATGCGACCTACAGTACAATACGATGCGACCTACAATACAATGCGACCTACAGTACAATACGATGCGACCTACAGTACAATACGATGCGACCTACAGTACGATGCGACCTACAGTACAATACGATGCGACCTACACTACAGTACGATGCGACCTACAGTGCAATACGATGCGACCTACAATACGATGCGACCTACAATACGATGCGACCTACAATACGATGCGACCTACAGTACAATACGATGCGACCTACAGTACAATACGATGCGACCTACAGTACAATACGATGCGACCTACAGTACAATACAATGCGACCTACAGTACAATACGATGCGACCTACAGTACGATGCGACCTACAGTACGATGCGACCTACAGTACGATGCGACCTACAGTACGATGCGACCTACAGTACGATGCGACCTACAGTACGAAGCGACCTACAGTTCGATGCGACCTACAGTACGATGCGACCTGTAGTACAGTACGATATCACCATGCGACCTACAGTACGATGTCACCATGCGACCTACAGTACCATGTCACCATGCGACCTACAGTACCATGTCACCATGCGACCTACAGTACGATGTCACCATGCGACCTACAGTACCATGTCACCATGCGACCTACAGTACCATGTCACCATGCGACCTACAGTACGATGTCACCATGCGACCTACAGTACCATGTCACCATGCGACCTACAGTACCATGTCACCATGCGACCTACAGTACCATGTCACCATGCGACCTGCAGTACGATGTCACCATGCGACCTACAGTACCATGTCACCATGCGACCTACAGTACGATGTCACCATGCGACCTACAGTACGATGCGACCTACAGTACGATGCGACCTACAATACGATGTGACCTACAGTACGATGCGACCTACAATACGATGCGACCTACAGTACGATGCGACCTGTAGTACAGTACGATGTCATCATGCGACCTACAGTACGATGTCACCATGCGACCTACAGTACCATGTCACCATGCGACCTACAGTACGATGTCACCATGCGACCTACAGTACGATGTCACCATGCGACCTACAGTACCATGTCACCATGCGACCTACAGTACGATGCGACCTACAATACGATGCGACCTACAGTACGATGCGACCTGTAGTACAGTACGATGTCACCATGCGACCTACAGTACCATGTCACCATGCGACCTACAGTACCATGTCACCATGCGACCTACAGTACCATGTCACCATGCGACCTGCAGTACGATGTCACCATGCGACCTACAGTACCATGTCACCATGCGACCTACAGTACGATGTCACCATGCGACCTACAGTACGATGCGACCTACAGTACGATGCGACCTACAATACGATGTGACCTACAGTACGATGCGACCTACAATACGATGCGACCTACAGTACGATGCGACCTGTAGTACAGTATGATGTCATCATGCGACCTACAGTACGATGTCACCATGCGACCTACAGTACCATGTCACCATGCGACCTACAGTACGATGTCACCATGCGACCTACAGTACGATGTCACCATGCGACCTACAGTACCATGTCACCATGCGACCTACAGTACGATGCGACCTACAATACGATGCGACCTACAGTACGATGCGACCTGTAGTACAGTACGATGTCATCATGCGACCTACAGTACGATGTCACCATGCGACCTACAGTACCATGTCACCATGCGACCTACAGTACGATGTCACCATGCGACCTACAGTACGATGTCACCATGCGACCTACAGTACCATGTCACCATGCGACCTACAGTACCATGTCACCATGCGACCTACAGTACCATGTCACCATGCGACCTACAGTACCATGTCACCATGCGACCTACAGTACCATGTCACCATGCGACCTACAGTACCATGTCACCATGCGACCTACAGTACCATGTCACCATGCGACCTACAGTACCATGTCACCATGCGACATACAGTACCATGTCACCATGCGTCCTACAGTACCATGTCACCATGCGACCTACAGTACCATGTCACCATGCGACCTACAGTACCATGTCACCATGCGACCTACAGTACCATGTCACCATGCGACCTACAGTACCATGTCACCATGCGACCTACAGTACCATGTCACCATGCGTCCTACAGTACCATGTCACCATGCGACCTACAGTACCATGTCACCATGCGACCTACAGTACCATGTCACCATGCGACCTACAGTACCATGTCACCATGCGACCTACAGTACGATGTCACCATGCGACCTACAGTACCATGTCACCATGCGTCCTACAGTACCATGTCACCATGCGACCTACAGTACGATGTCACCATGCGACCTACAGTACCATGTCACCATGCGACCTACAGTACCATGTCACCATGCGACCTACAGTACCATGTCACCATGCGACCTACAGTACCATGTCACCATGCGACCTACAGTACCATGTCACCATGCGACATACAGTACCATGTCACCATGCGTCCTACAGTACCATGTCACCATGCGACCTACAGTACCATGTCACCATGCGACCTACAGTACCATGTCACCATGCGACCTACAGTACCATGTCACCATGCGACCTACAGTACCATGTCACCATGCGACCTACAGTACCATGTCACCATGCGTCCTACAGTACCATGTCACCATGCGACCTACAGTACCATGTCACCATGCGTCCTACAGTATATCTGTGGAATCTGCGAAATACATTCAGTGATGGCTCATTTTCGTTTTTTATTAGATTCTCTCCAAACATTAAATAACAAGCAGTTGGCTGTATGGCTGCTGCCTTGTTACACAATTTCCAGCTGATGCGAAGTTTATTGAGCTGAAGATTCATGGTAAGGAGTATCTAATCGTGGTACCGGTACTGATATTAATACCCCATTATTTACAGTTAAGCTATGTTACGGAGGTATAATTATTAATACAAACAAACACTAGTGTAACTTATTACCATTTCTGCCATAACTTTGCAATGAAGTTTATTTCAACGCATTGTTTATGAAGTGAGATAATTTTAAGTTGAATTATAAAATATATTTTTGTAATAAGCTAAAAATGTCACCTAAATTTAAGAACATTAAATATGGGATATATGAAATCTTAATTTAAATAACAATTACTGTTACTATAGTTACTAGTTACTGTAGTGTCTCTGTAAAGAGCAGCTGATGCAGCCTTAGTTTATCGACTCAGGTCATTGGTTGCTAACGAGGATGTTGCCATGTCAACGAAGTGACGTCACCACGATTGAACCCGTCTCTAAGGTAACGAATGGAGATGCATCAGTCCACGAAATCGTTAAACCTCCATCCAATCCAAACACTCGAGAAAATAGTCCTAAATCGGTCTAATGTCGGTGTGTAGGATGGGCCTTTACTTAGGTGTGGTGGCCAATTGGTTTGTTCACTGTTCACGTGTGAGTCATGAGTTTTGTATGGAGTGGTCTTAGTTTGGTGTTGGATAGTCCATCCATGACCTACTATAGATAGTATAGATAGTAGGTCATGGTCCATCCTTTATATTGGTTTAGGGTTGGTCATGTGTTTGGTGTGGAATTGTTCATTTGTGTGACGAGGGGTTGTCAATGACTTTGGTGTGTAATTATCCATTAGTTTTTTGCGGGGTGAGCCATGGGTTTGGTGTGGAATATTCCATTCGTTTAGTGTGGGGTTGGTCGTGAGTTTGGTGTGAAATAAACTATATGCATTTACTAGGAGTCGAATTACATTTTTAGCGGAACCATAATAAGACAAATTTTACCGGAACCGGACCATGTACATTCATCTACATACACTGGTTCTCAACAATTATTTATCTGATCCTACCATTAACCAATTTTCAATTTTAAATTCAAATGCCACTCCCAGTCCAAATTATAATTTGTAAAAGTTTGCCTTAATAACTGACTAATCATATGAAATCATAATTTTCGTAGTAATTTTCAGCTATACTTCTGATAACAGAGATGTTTGTGAAAAAATACGATTCATCTCATTTGTTACATAAGTATATTCCGGTATACCAATTTCGCGAACAGAAACCGGAATTCCGCTCGACTCCCATGCATTTACCGTACCGGTACCGTAAGTATTTTTGGCGTGAAATTTTTGTTGATAAACAGATAATTTGACTTCGTGGCAGGTTGTCATTGTAAGTTCTGTTAGTTGTGGTTGTATTATTATGTTATATGGTTGTAAGTTATGTTGTATGGTTGTAAGTTATTTTGTATGGTTGTATATTATTTTGTATGGTTGTAAGTTATGTTGTTGTATGCTGTATGGTTGTATGTTATGTTGTATGGTTGTATATTATGTTGTATGGTTGTAAGTTATGTTGTTGTATGCTGTATGGTTGTAAGTTATGTTGTTGTATGCTGTATGGTTGTATGTTATTTTGCATGGGTGTAAGGAAAGGAAAGTTCTGTTGTATAGTGGTAAGTTATGTTGTTGTTCTATCATGGTTTTATTAAATTCTGTTGTTCTATGGTTGTTAGGTCTTTTATATGGTTGTATTGTAAGTTATGTTATATGTTAGTAAGTTCTGTTGTATGTTTGTAAGTTCTGTTGTATGTTTGTAAGTTCTGTTGTAAGGTTGGGTGTAAGTTTGTAAGTCCTACGTGTGGTGTGTTGCGTTTGTATGGTACTGATCTAATTTTTCGCTTTTGGCCTAAAAATAGATATTTTATTGTCTTTCAGGCCTGTTAAAATCTTCATCTGTTACGCAAACTGAGCCGCATACCATGTTTGGCGGGGTCTACATAACGAAAGACCCATATGGGTTCCTACTGTTCCCCTTATTTCGATGTCAAGTTTATACAAATTGTTTTTTAGGTGGAATGATAGACTCGACATAGGA
Source organism: Nemertoderma westbladi (assembly GCA_032718475.1). Lineage (NCBI taxonomy): Eukaryota > Metazoa > Xenacoelomorpha > Nemertodermatida > Nemertodermatidae > Nemertoderma > Nemertoderma westbladi. The sequence goes on along the minus strand of JAUCBJ010009106.1, from coordinate 64,359 downwards.
CAGAATGTCCTGTCCTTCCATACAGCCAATGTCTTATTACAACAATTCACAAAATATGTCCTCTCCTACAAACCTAGATATATATTCCCAGTATAATGTAGATTGGTGACTACAGATTCACTAATATTATTATGTCTGTTCCGAAACGTTGTATTCATCCAGTCTGTGTTCATCATAAGCTTCAGTTCTTCCGTTCCAATCCCAAGGACATAAAAAATACAATAGGATGAGGGGATGTTAAATTAACCAAAAATGAGCTATTAACCGGCCCCATTCTGGATTTGAGGTCTAATGACTTCAAATTGACTCGAATTGACCTATAAACAAACCGTAACCACCCGAGAATCAATGTATATTAATATGTAGATTAATATTAGAGTATCAATGGAAATCAAGCTTTCCTTCTCACATTGCCAAACATACATTTTATACATATACATTGACTTTAATTGGGTACAGACACCATTCGAAAATGGAGAGGTCAGAAGGTTGGAGTTTCTTGACAACCACTTGTTACTGATTTTATCCCCGTATCTATATGTATTTGAAAGCTTCTTTATCCTTTCCATTCATCGGGGCTTTGTCATACAGTATACATACATATACTGAAAGTAAAGCAACAATCGTGCACATTCAGATTGTATGCGATAGTGTTGTAAAAATAAGTAGAAAATACTAACAGTTACTCGGTCTCGGTAGCTTTCTGACTCCGTATATTGTTTTTTGCAGAGCTCTGTTGACTGATACTGATACATCATTGTGGTCTGGAGCATAGTAAGCTGTACCAACCCAACTAATCGTGGCTTCTGTACTGAGAATTTAAATCAGTACCAGTACCAGTACATAGCATGAAATACTAATGAATTAATCAAATGATCAGTGCAAATGCCATTGTAAAAGCATGAGGCCGGTTGCGACTCTTACGGCTCTTCTTTCAATAGCTCCTACCCAAGGTAGCCTAGGGATGGGCGCCACTCCTATCGCTTGTTTTTCTCCCAGCTCACTTTGTCAACCCCCAATGAATGAAAGGCTGCGAGTGGACCCTGGCTGGGACTCGAACCAAACACCAACAGCTTGTTAACCCAGCGTTCAACAAACTGAGCTAGCCCCGTATTGTTGCCAAGTCAGATCAAATAAATAAAGTGTTCCAGAATTATGTGAATTTATTAAATAGAATAAGTGGCCTGCAGCGGAAGCAAGTATATTCTGATATTGCATCTTTCGAACGCCCATATCTCAGCTATATTTCATCGAAACTGAGATTGTGTTACAACACATTTGAAATTCCTGCAACGTCATGATTTCTATCAGTATAACAGAAGAATCACTATGGTTACGGAAGAACTACAGGACTAATTAATGACATTATATTCCGGGGCCTTTGTACAGTTTGTTGTAGGTCTTCTTGAAAGAAATGAAACTATATTTGAAAACAAACCATACAGCAAATAGTGCTGTTTTCATATGGCATTTGCACTGGAGAGTGATTGTGCTACACCAAAATCATGACGGTACTGTCCTCCCGGTACCAGTACTGGCCTATCGTTACTGACCAATGGGTACCGGTACTGGTATTGCCGTTTCAGCCTTCGCATAGTGTTAATGTTAAATTAATATTGAAAAATTTGTGCCTAGAAGTTTTACTGTACCCTGTGTTCCTAAACTTAGTTTATTGTTTTGGTTGGAAAGGCCTGCCATCATAAACTGCTACTTTCCTTTAAAAGGTACCTTAAATGGTGAATATCGAAATTAAATATTCGCGAAATAAAGTTTATTTTAAAATAAGAATATAAACTGGACGCAATAAAAATTCATCCCTCTCCAGGGGAAATTGGACGCGAATAACAGATGATAACTCTCAAAAATAAAACTGTAACCTGTTCTATTGTGTTTAGTTTATTGTTTTTGTTAAAATAACGTGCCACTGTAACCTGCTCCTTTCCCTAAATTGAGAATTTAACATTGCGGCGGGATATTAATTCGCCAATATAGGATTTGCGTCCAGCCCCCCCCCCCCCCCCCCCCCCCGTCTCGTTAAAATAGGCTGAAACGACAACCCAATTGGCCTCCCTGTTCACTGTGCTGCACCGTTCACCTACCGGTACTGACCTGCCTTTTCCCCTCCCTCTAACTCCGGATTTGTTTGTTTCTCTAGACGGTCTACACGGCGTTCCCACTCTCCCAGAGGTCGCACATCGCCCTCCCGTTCCCGGCGGCGGTCTCCTTCCCCACACAGACGCCGGTCCCCTTCCCCGCACAGACGCCGGTCCCCTTCCCCTCACAGACGTTCGAGTCCCCACCGTAGACGGTCTCGCAGCCCCGGTCGAAGGCGTTCGTCCCCGGGACGTCGACGGAGATCCCGAACTCCGCCCAGAAGACGGAGCCCATACCGCTCCGGAAGACGGTAAGTACTTCAACTTATAATATTATAATATACACCCCCAGGCGGGGTCAATTTCAAAAGGAACAAATATACAGAGTATAATACACAATTACAGATTAACAATAAATTTATTGCGATTATGGCGAGAGGTTATATTCAGCTAATAGTTCACCGTAACTAATTCAGATTATCTTTTAGGATTGCATTGCTAATCATTCCAGAAATTACACTTTATTTTACACAACTAAATGGATTTTTAACTGAGGATTTATTTTGGCATCTTTGCCCGACCTTCGTGTATTTTGTCCCAAGTGTCGAATAACATCACGTACTTTGTCGCATATTCTGTCACTTTATTTCACGGCACTACAATGTCAATTTTCCTGAATAAAATGAACTTATCTCAACACTTTTTATGACTTGACTGACTACTCAATACATGGTGGCGCTTGGATTTTTTGAATCTCCCGAAGAATAAAAGGTTGGAATTATAAATGAATTGTTGTGGGGTGGGTGACGGCAAATTAAATATATGTTATATTACATTATGATAATGCTCTCCATAGCAAAAAATATCAACCGCCCCTATTGGGGCTCGACCCGGTATCTAGATTTCAAACTTCCGGTTATCATCACCCGGGTGGGTGTCCTACTGCAATACAACTGAGCTACCAGGGCGGATGAGTATTTATTCGCAATTGAGTGGGCTACAATATCGTGGCCTTTTACAGTCACTGAAAGGTAAGTACAACGTTATTCCCGTGCTCATCCAGAAATGGCAACCATGCCTCAAAGAATAACTATATTCCGTGTTGTACTTCACTTTGAGTATCTGTAAAAGGCCAAAATATGATAGCCCACTCCATAGCGAATAAATATTCATTCATTCTGGTAGCTCAGTTGTCTTAGGACACCCACCCGACTGATGATAACCGGACCAGGGGCGGTTGATATTTTTCGCTATGGAGAGCATTATCAAAATGTCCTATTACATAGGCATAATATATAAACCATTCGGGGATTACGCACAAAGTCTGACGACTTATTTTCAGTGCGGTCCCCCCAGAACTTTACTCCCCAGAGGAAACTCCAGTACTCATTTAGCTACCACTTAAAGGATGCAAGGCAGAGATGCGCCCTGGCTGGTCCCTTTAAAGCATTCGTGCCGAAACGAAAACTGCCCTGGCCTGTGTAAGGATCGAACCCACGACCTACGGGAGATGTGAATTCAACGCAACCACTACACCAAGGTGGAACCTAACTCACCTTGGTGTACAAGGTTCCGGTACAGGAGGGAGTGGTGCAGGAGGGAGAACTATTGTTGAAAAACTGACATCAATATATTAACCATAGTTCAAAAAGCTTTTAGTTCAAAAAATTGGAAGTTTTACAATCAAATCGAAAAGTGTCACATTGATTTCGATGGACCAAAATTTGAATAAAAACCTTCCAAGTGTAATAATAGATATAGTCTCTGGCGGGTGTTCATACGCACATCCTCAATTTAACCACTGACGGTTAATATTGCCTTTATACGTACATTTCTATATTAACTATTCACTCAGTTATAAGATATTATTTCCATTATCTATCTCCGTAGGTCCCCCCAAGGGTGGCGCAGATCTCCGCCGCCACAGTGGCGTCGTGGGGGTGGCGCCCCGTATCGCCCCGGGTGGGGTGGCGGGGGTGGTGGCGGCTGGCAACGCCGCAGTCCTTCCCCTATGGGTCGGAAGGACGGTCCCAACATCCACTTCAGCCAAGAGGAACGCGACGCAAGGACTGTGTTCTGTTTCCAGTTGGCTGCCAGGATTACCTCCAAGGATATTCACGAGTTCTTCTCTTCTGTCGGAAAGGTAACCATAGTGATCATTCCGATATTATTATTACATTCCAGCTGAGGCACTGAATGGTACCCACAATTCAGCTTCTAAAATACAATATCTCGAGAAATATGAGAAAATATTTAATATTTATCGAGTAATGTTATATTTATACAAAATTTGTTTATTAGTATTAAGTAATTTAAACAGGACTTTGAATGATCCAACTCTATAGCAAATCGAGCGGAAAAAATTAACTTTTATTAACTAGTGTTCACTAGTTTGTATTTCGGCAAATGATGAAAGCTAGCTTTGGGATTATAATTAGTCTCGTGATTGGCTGCAATTGTTACTAAAGTAGCAATATTCTGATGCCTGGCTGTTAGTGGTAAGTAGCTGTTATCCTGCTAACCAATCAGAATCCCCGTATCTACTGAGTGTGTCTGGTGTATTGGTGCAGCGGTGTGTTGTGGTGTATTGGTGCAGCGGTGTGTGGATAACAATAAAACTGATAATCCCAGGATGAATTCGTTCCTCCGAACATTGGGATATGATACTTAGTTTTCAATCTGAATCGCTCCCTTTACGAACGGGTCCGTGTTGTTTGTGTGAGGGTAGACACAGAGCTCTGATTGGTCAGTGGGATGATTAGCTGCTCGCCACGTTGTCAGCCTATCCACAGTGATGAACAAAGGCGAATATTAGCAGACTGTCGTTTTGTTCTAAACCAGCGCGGCCGACCTGCATCCAGATCCCCTCAATGACTGTATTCCTCCAACACCCCCCCCACCCACTCACCCCCCCCCCCCCCACCCCTTACCCACTCCCCCCCCCCTCACCCACCCCTTATTCTCTCTCACTAATAAACCCATCTCCATTCATACACACCTACGACATTATTGTATCCCTGCACTACCGATACACTCCCGCTGGTATAGATGAAACGGCTAGTTTCCGTTGATTTCACATCTACTCTGAGTGGATTAATTGAATTACTGCATGTCGGCTAATTCAGGAGGTTGTTTACTGTTGGTTATATTTTTGTGTTTATGGGTTGTGAAGAAAACCATGACAACTGGAAAAGCTAATAATCGTTCAGACGCAATCTAAATAAATAATCGTATTTTCAATTTCATTTAAACCCGAGAAGCTGAATTCACCTTTTTATTTTGTTTTTTCCCCTTATTTTTAAGGTGTTTGATGTGCGACTTATTGGAGATAAGAACGTTCGCCGAACCCACAAGGGAATATGTTACGTTGAATTCGAGGAACCAGAGAGTGTACCTCTAGCTATCGGTCTAGCCGGTCAGAGTTTACTGGGGGTCCCCATACAAGTACAGGCGACCCAAGCTGAGAAAAACAGAACCGCTTCTAGTACACTGAGTCTTCAACGGGGTGTTACAGGACCAATGAGATTGTACGTTGGCTCTCTTCACTTTAATATCACCGAAAAGATGCTTCGAGATATATTCGAGCCGTTCGGACGTATAGAAAGCATCCAGTTGATATACGATCCAGAGACTAAAAGATCAAAAGGATATGGATTTATAACTGTGAGTAGAAAATACTCGGGTCACTCAACCCGTAGTAGAAAATACTCGGGTCACTCAACGCGTAGTAGAAAATACTCGGGTCACTCAATGCGTAGTAGAAAATACTCGGGTCACTCAACGCGTAGTAGAAAATACTCGGGTCACTCAACGCGTAGTAGAAAATACTCGGGTCACTCAATGCGTAGTAGAAAATACTCGGGTCACTCAACGCGTAGTAGAAAATACTCGGGTCACTCAACGCGTAGTAGAAAATACTCGGGTCACTCAACCCGTAGTAGAAAATACTCGGGTCACTCAACGCGTAGTAGAAAATACTCGGGTCACTCAACGCGTAGTAGAAAATACTCGGGTCACTCAACCCGTAGTAGAAAATACTCGGGTCACTCAACCCGTAGTAGAAAATACTCGGGTCACTCAACGCGTAGTAGAAAATACTCGGGTCACTCAACCCGTAGTAGAAAATACTCGGGTCACTCAACCCGTAGTAGAAAATACTCGGGTCACTCAACGCGTAGTAGAAAATACTCGGGTCACTCAACCCGTATTAGAAAATACTCGGGTCACTCAACCCGTAGTAGAAAATACTCGGGTCACTCAACCCGTAGTAGAAAATACTCGGGTCACTCAACCCGTAGTAGAAAATACTCGGGTCACTCAACCCGTATTAGAAAATACTCGGGTCACTCAACCCGTAGTAGAAAATACTCGGGTCACTCAACGCGTAGTAGAAAATACTCGGGTCACTCAACCCGTATTAGAAAATACTCGGGTCACTCAACGCGTAGTAGAAAATACTCGGGTCACTCAACCCGTATTAGAAAATACTCGGGTCACTCAACCCGTAGTAGAAAATACTCGGGTCACTCAACCCGTAGTAGAAAATACTCGGGTCACTCAACCCGTAGTAGAAAATACTCGGGTCACTCAACCCGTATTAGAAAATACTCGGGTCACTCAACCCGTAGTAGAAAATACTCAGGTCACTCAACCCGTAGTAGAAAATACTCGGGTCACTCAACCCGTAGTAGAAAATACTCGGGTCACTCAACCCGTAGTAGAAAATACTCGGGTCACTCAACCCGTAGTAGAAAATACTCGGGTCACTCAACCCGTAGTAGAAAATACTCGGGTCACTCAACCCGTAGTAGAAAATACTCGGGTCACTCAACCCGTATTCTCATTACTTTAACTTTGTAAAGATCTACCGTGTTTATACCGGCATTTATATCACTTTGTAAGAAGCGGATGAGTAAAGTTTTTTCAAGATTACATTACTTTATAAGACTACAATAAAGTGTGGATTATTTATTATTATTTTTATTTATTTTTCGGAACGGTTGTTTGGCCCGATTTAATTGAAAGTGAAACTTAATATTTATAGATAGTATAATATATAATATTTATTTTTAGATATTGAAATAAACGTTCTACTATTTTGCGCTATTGTAATTAGTGGTCTACATCTACTCTTTGTTTCAGTTCTTACTATTTTGCGCTATTGTAATTAGTGGTCTACGTCTACTCTTTGTTGCAGTTCTTCGAGGGGGACTGTGCCAAGCGAGCCATGGAGCAACTAAACGGGTTCGAACTAGCGGGGCGAGCCATGAAGGTGAACAATGTGACAGAAAGAACCGATGGCGTATTTGGTGGATCTCTGGACCACGATGAACTGGATAGGGGTGGAATAGAACTCAATACCACTGGTCGCTTACAGCTGATGGCAAAGTTAGCTGAAGGTAAGTAGAAATACTGGTAACTTACAGCGAGTAAACTCCATGTGTAGTTTGTTAGTAGGCGCCTCACTGCAAGTCAACGGTTACATTGAGTGAAGTACTACCTAAAATAATCGGCGAACGTGAAAAACACAAACCACCGGAGGCAATCCGAAGACTCCTCTCTCTTGCCTGTTACCTTTAAAGCAGGGAGGGCGCTACACTCACTCTCAGTTCGAATACACTACCACTTCCTTATCTTTATTCCAAAGGCATATGCCATGTTCCCATTACAGCTGGGTGTGCCTAAGCTAGATCCTTAGAGTGAACAGCTTAACGAAAACTGGGCTGTACATTTTCTTGGTGTTGAACTCACTACCCTCCGGTTGTAAGACCAACGCTCTATGCACCTGGTCAGCCTGAACATTTCCGAAATGGCAAAATATGTATGCAACAATAAACAAATATGTATGTAATGTTATAATATGTATATTTATATACTAAATACAATACAAATGGCATAGGAATTCCTAAATATTGACATAAGTTCCGAGTTTTGGTTTTACACAGCACATAACCACAATATTTGTTATCATCTTCCAGATCTACCTCTAGGACCCCTGTCCCTTCCACCGCGTCCTCTTATACCTCTAGCACTTCCTCCTCTTTCAGTACTAAATTCGACGCTTTCATTTCCTCTCTCGGTCATATCTTCTGAACTACCTGTAGGTAATCCATCTCCGGTTTGTCTGCCCATTCCTCTACCCCGGATTCCTCCCGTGCCTCTTCTGATATCTCCACCCACCCCCCTAACCCTTTCTCCCCCCATCCCCCTGCCTCTTTCTCCCCCCAACCCCCTACCTCTCTCTCCACTATACCCCCTACCCCTTTCTCCCCCCATCCCACTACCCCCTTCTCCCCCCAACCCCCTACCTCTCTCTCCACTATACCCCCTACCCCTTTCTCCCCCCACTCCCACTACCCCCTTCTCCCCCCAACCCCCTACCTCTCTCTCCACTATAACCCCTACCCCTTTCTCCCCCCATCCCACTACCCCCTTCTCCCCCCAACCCCCTACCTCTCTCTCCACTATAACCCCTACCCCTTTCTCCCCCCATCCCACTGCCACCTTCTCCCCCCAGCCCCCTACCTCTCTCTCCACTATACCCCCTGCCCCTTTCTCCCCCCACCCCCCTACCTCTCTCTCCACCATACCCCCTACCTCTATCCCTTCCAATACCTCCCCCCATATTTCCAAGCAGACCTCTTCCTCTATCTCCACGCATAAATCGACCCCTATCACCACCCATTCCTCTAATATACTCACCACCTCCTCGTTCATCATGCACTCCTGCACTTTCATCTCCAAACATTCCTCTACCCATTCCTCCTTCCCCAAATGCCCCTCTACCTCGTTCCCCTCTGTGACCTCGAAAACGACCTCCACGGAAACCTCTTTGCTGATCTCCAGATCCGCGCATGACTCGAACATTTTGTTCTGGATATATCCCATCCTCATCCACATCCACTGGATCTACTATATCTCTATCCACATCGCCAAATCGTCCGCGCTTACCCCCTCTGCCACTGCTATCATCCTGATCATGTTCCCTCCCTCGCATATGCCCAAGTCTGCCCCTTCCTTGTGATCTAAAAGGAGGCACTGTACTCCCAAATACTGGTAACCCAAATTCCTCTCCGCCATGTTGATATTCTGGAATTAGCTCACCACTAGGTTCCCAAGCTGATTGTCTCCCCAGCATATCTATACTACCACCACCATCAATCCCAACACCTTTTCCTGAAAACATGTCATCGGCATCAGCATCAAATTCAAGATCTAATAAGGAAGGTAGCGAAGGCCCTGACTCAAATTGAGGCACACCCGTTCTTTCAAGATGTGGTTGTTTGTACTGATTCCACATGGCTTGGAATCGTGGGTCCAGTTTTGGTTGTCTGAATTGTCTGGGTCTGCCTCTCTCCCTAGATGGAATTAACTTATTGTGCCTCAATCCACTGGCTACCTCTCTCTGTAGTTCGAGCTCTTGCAAATCCTCCTTACTGAATTGTAATCCAGGAAGAATACTTTCCTGTCCTGTACCTCCGAACCTTTCATGCTCATCCCATACTTGACCATCCTCCAGCCCCATTCCTGGTATAGACACATCTGCTTCCACTTCGCCATCTTCAAACCCATCCTCAGTCGGTGTTGGTATGGCTGTTGTAAATGGGCGCATAGGGCCAACAGCAGGTCGGTTATATCTGTCTTGCATTGAATCACCAGGGCGATTGCGAGTCCAGAATTTTGTATTGTGGTCATTAGATCCAGTTGCTAGAACATGACCCAGAGGGTGCCAGTCCATATCCCATATAATGTTTTCATGTGCCTCTTCCATGCATGCAATCTCCTTGTCAGTGCCAACCATCCAATAGTAAATACTACCATCTAGACCACCCGATGAGAATAATGTTTCATGTATTGGATGCCATGCAGCACTGTAAACCTCCTTGCGGTGTCCTCTCATAGTCTGAATCTCCTTTAGCATTCTTATGTCCCATATTTTACACAAATGGTCACGACTGGCTGTCAGAAGCCAGTTACCATTACGGTTCCACAGTGTTTTAAGAACAGTATTTTTGTGACCATGAAGAGTTGCCAGTGGTGTCCCAGTCCTGCCATCCCACAATTTCATGGGTTGTTGGGCATCTTTACTCCCTGAAACAAGAACACTGAGAGTTGGATGCCAGTCCACACATTTCACATCAGTTCCATGTCCTCGTAGAATACGTTCTTCATGAAATCTAAAGAAATCCCAAATTCGCACTGTTCCATCATCTGAACAAGATGCGAATTTGCTGTTAAGAGGACAAAAAGTAACATCACGAATGACATCTTTGTGAGCCTGAAACATCTTTACGTTATTCATATTGTTTTGCCAGTATTTTATGAAACCATTGTGATCACCTGATATCATCCATTGGGCATCATTACTCCACTTCAAAGCTCTTATGGGACCATCATGGGCTTGTAATATTGTCTCAAAGTTAAACTGAATACCATTCCAGAGGGTAAATTCTCCACTGCTTGCTCCAGTTACTAGCCGTTTGCCATCTGGTGTCCATGACACACAGAATATTGGGCACCGAAACTTATTAACACTCTGTCTGCAGAATTTTGTTGCAATGGCATTAGATGGGTTTTCTAAATATCCCGCTGGTACTGTTATAAGTGGTGCATACATCCCAGATGGCTGAATAATGTGCCGATCGCTACATGATCTCTGCCAGATGCGGTTCTCTAACAGTAGAGTTATGGATGAGTTATAGTCTATGGTACGTCGGCTGATGTTGGCGTTTCTCTGCTGTGATTCATGGATGCGTTTCATTTGCTCCAAAGTTGGTCGTGGGTTGTGTTGTTGGTAACCAGGCATACCAGTGCCTCTGGTCCTGTTGCTTTGGTTAGCCTGTCGCTGGTACTGCTGACCTGGTGCAACATGGCTTGGGGTGGTGTTGGGTGGACCTGACGCAGTATTGGCTGATGAGGTGTTCGATAGGCCCTGTTGACTCGGCGCTGCTGCTGCATGTACTGGTGAGGTATTGGATGAACTCTGTAGTGAATTCTCTCCAGTGTGAGATACACCCGTTTGTGGTATATTAATTCCTTCTGACATGATAATTATAAAATATATTATGTTAAACTACAATCATGTTTATAGAAAAATAAAGAATGTTTTGAATGGCAAGCATAATAGTAGGTACCGGTAACCTAAATAAGTACAGGTAAAGGTTGGCTGCAACCTTCGCCCTTAAGCCTGACAACACAAATATACAACATGTTCCAGAATAGCCTACAGTCTGACATTGACAATGTCTTATTGGAATTTGTGTCAAATAGGGGATGCGAGTTGAAAGGAACCAAAACAATAAACGAGAGTTAGGAATATTGTTATCACCTTGGTAAATATCAGGATTAGCAGGTGATTTCAGTTAGCAGATTACTTCGATTAGGAGGGTCCCCTATTTGACACTAGTGCCGTCTTATTACAGGAACACCAATGTAGGATTCGGAAACAAGGTAATTTCACATTTGCGGCATACGGTGGGTACGGGTAGTTGCCTAGTTGGTTTCTCCCTATGCCTGTCCGGTGTGCCGTGGTAAACCACTTCAGCACTTACCGGTCCGGTTCACAATTTGTTGATTCCTCTAGAGGCCCTACCCCCCATCAGCCCTTTGCTTGTGGTAAAACCACTTAAAATGCGTTTTTCATAGTTCGTCGATTACCCTATGCTGCTATGACTGTATGATGCTGCATTATAAACCACTTACGGTTTTTTAAGCTTTAGGCTATCGATTCCAATTCCAAGAATGTCTCTGCTGCTCTGTGTCTATGTAAAATCTGGGATCAATTGTCTGCTGAATGCGTGCCGGTTGTGAAGGACGGGCCTTTTACAATTAGCGACATACAGACATAGACCATAGACATACATGGACTATCAGACTATGGACAAAGGCCTTGCGTCAAGACAGCAAGAGTTGCGTTTATTTTCATATTTTATTTATTTATCCGTTCTTGTCTGATTGTGCAGGTGTAGGCCTGCCGGCAGACCGGTACAGCAAAAAAATTTGCGCCATATGCTTTATCTGCATAGGCCAGGGTTGGCAACCAATGGTTTTTCTCACCATTGGTTTTTTATGGTTTTTTGGTTTAACCAACTTTTAAAAAAAGGCGAAAAAATTGGTTTTTTATGGTTTTTTATGGTTTTTCATAAAATTTTACAATTAACGCTGTAGGCCTAAATAATATAAAGCAGACTGGTAGTCGCGTTTCTTTTTTTTATTGCACTGTTCTGCTGTTAGAATGAGAAAATTTCGAACACTTTGAGTTTTGCTCGCGTTTTTTTTCATTTTGCCATGTTCAGATGTTACATAGGGGATAGGGCCTATGTAGAATGAAAAAATTTCACTCACTTTGAGTTTTTGCTCTCGTTTCTTTTTCATTTTGCACTGTTAGAAGGAAAAAATTTCGCTCACTTTGAGTTTTGCTTGCGTTTCTTTATCTTATCATTTTGCACTGTTCAGCTTCAGCTGTTAGAATGGACAAATTTCTCTCACTTTGAGTTTTGACTTTTTCATCTGTTCATTTTGCAATGTTAATGAAAAGTTTGTTCAATGTTAACAAAAAAAATTGTTCTATTGGGCAAGCGCAAGGGTTGTACTGCTGTACTGTCAACTGTCAGACTGTTGTATGTAGGGTAGGCCCTACATTTGTATGTATTGCTGTATTCAGGTATTGGATTTAATTAAACCACAGAAAAACCATAAAAAACCATAAAAAACCGAAAAAAACCATAAAAAACCAAACAATAAAACCAAAACCTTAAATTTTTTTTCAAAAAACCATGGTTTTTGCCATCCCTGGCATAGGCCCTATAGCTGTATAGGTACCAGTAATTAATTCCGGTACGGCTAGCGCATTTATCAAGTACGCGCCGTACATTTTAAAGCTTGATCAGACGATCAGCTCAAATTCCAACTACCGGCTGACCGGTAGGCCTGCCATACAGCCATAGGTTAGGTTACTTCACTACCTGGTAACAGATGTCAGGATGTGCAGAAAATATTGGTCAGTTGATAGGGCCTACAGTGTACAGCGTACGCTACGCGTACAGGCAGACAGGTAGGATACTCCTGTCTGCCTGTACTCTCAGACTCTACTCATCAGCTCATTACTCCTGCTGTCCTGTACTCAAACAAATTATGAAATAGGGCCTAAAATGGTGCTTAACTAACCGTATGACAGTGTGTGTCTGTGTGTGTGTGACACGTATGACAGTATGAAGCAGACCACAGACTGCATTATTCAGTCTGTCAGTTATTATTATTCAGTTATTAAATGCATGGTACAGATACAGTGGTATGCAGCCAACGAAACAAGCCAAGTATTTTATAATATGGTACCCAGAGGTTGCCGGTAGTAAAGTAGGCCTACTGAAGTAACGGTATACACAGATACAGGTATATTCAGATACTAAGATATCTGGATATACCTATTACAGTCAGACAGTATTACCTACCACAAACAAAATCAATACCGCGGTACAGCAGTAGGCCTACCGGTACAGCGGTAGGGATAACGGACCTGAACTACTACTGGCATGGCCATGCTACTGGTACTGCTGTACTGCCATACACTGCTGCATACCTACCATGTGTTGCCGAGTCAGTCTGTCAGCACCGGTACTCAGCATCCAGCATCAACCTCAACCAGCAACCAGTATAGCGCAGTAGGATATTATACAGCAAACAATTCTGAGGCAGACCGCAGTTCGTGTAAATATTTTCAACCTACGCGTAGTTCGACACATATCACCAGTTCAGAGTTCTAACATGAACTACGCATAGGTCCTAGTCGTCCTACGCAAACTACACATATATGTTTCGCATAACTACGCGTAGGTGCTTCACATAACTACGCGTAGGTTCTATCCTTAACCATGCGTATACGACGTTTATAATTATGAGTAGGCCTACATATATTCCAAGCGTACTATATAGGGAAGTATTATGTACTGTGCAATATTTTAGTTTAGTAGTTATAGTGTTGTAGGGTTGATGGTGTGTTGTAGGTTATGCAATATTTTTGTACTGTATACAACATATCATAGTTATACCAGGCAACAGGTATACCTACAGGTACGGTACAACAGGCAACAGGTATACATACCTGTTACATGTTGTACCGTAATGTGCAAAACTGTAACGTACCGGTAAGTAGTACTGTACGTGTTTTTGTAATTTGTAGATTATTACAGTATTAGCTTTCTTTATCTGAACTACAGACTGCCACAACTACAGCTGTTGGACATATATTACTGTGGGGTGAGCCACAAAGTAAGTTGAGCCTTAATATTTCTGTACTGCCGAATAGTTGAACGTTAATAACTCGGTCAATCATCGTTTTAAATGTAACCAACCTTTGTACACACACGTAATGTGTTAATCGTTTGTATACACACGTAATGTGTACACACACGTAATGTGTTAATCGTTTGTACACACACGTAATGTGTTAATCGTTTGTACACACACGTAATGTGTTAATCGTTTGTACACACACGTAGTGTGTTAATCGTTTGTACACACACGTAGTGTGTTAATCGTTTGTACACACACGTAATGTGTTAATCGTTTGTACACACACGTAATGTGTTAATCGTTTGTACACACACACACGTAATGTGTTAATCGTTTGTACACACACACACGTAATGTGTTAATCGTTTGTACACACACACACGTAATGTGTTAATCGTTTGTACACACACGTAATGTGTTAATCGTTTGTACACACACACACGTAATGTGTTAATCGTTTGTACACACACACACGTAATGTGTTAATCGTTTGTACACACACGTAATATGTTAATCGTTTGTACACACACGTAATGTGTTAATCGTTTGTACTCACACGCAATGTGTTACTCGTTTGTACACACACACACGTAATGTGTTAATCGTTTGTACACACACGTAATGTGTTAATCGTTTGTACACACACGTAATGTGTTACTCGTTTGTACACACACACACACGTAATGTGTTAATCGTTTGTACACACACGTAATGTGTTACTCGTTTGTACACACACGTAATGTGTTAATCGTTTGTATACACACGTAATGTGTTAATCGTTTGTACACACACGTAATGTGTTAATCGTTTGTACACACACACACGTAATGTGTTAATCGTTTGTACACACACGTAATGTGTTAATCGTTTGTACACACACGTAATGTGTTAATCGTTTGTACACACACGTAATGTGTTAATCGTTTGTACACACACGTAATGTGTTAATCGTTTGTACACACACGTAATGTGTTAATCGTTTGTACACACACGTAATGTGTTAATCGTTTGTACACACACACACGTAATGTGTTAATCGTTTGTACACACACGTAATGTGTTAATCGTTTGTACACACACATAATGTGTTACTCGTTTGTACACACACGTAATGTGTTAATCGTTTGTACACACACGTAATGTGTTAATCGTTTGTACACACACGTAATGTGTTAATCGTTTGTACACACACGTAATGTGTTAATCGTTTGTACACACACGTAATGTGTTAATCGTTTGTACACACACGTAATGTGTTAATCGTTTGTACACACACGTAATGTGTTAATCGTTTGTACACACACGTAATGTGTTAATCGTTTGTACACACACGTAATGTGTTAATCGTTTGTACACACACGTAATGTGTTAATCGTTTGTACACACACGTAATGTGTTAATCGTTTGTACACACACGTAATGTGTTAATCGTTTGTACACACACGTAATGTGTTAATCGTTTGTACACACACACACATAATGTGTTACTCGTTTGTACACACACGTAATGTGTTAATCGTTTGTACACACACGTAATGTGTTAATCGTTTGTACACACACACACGTAATGTGTTAATCGTTTGTACACACACGTAATGTGTTAATCGTTTGTACACACACACACGTAATGTGTTAATCGTTTGTACACACACACACGTAATGTGTTAATCGTTTGTACACACACACACGTAATGTGTTAATCGTTTGTACACACACGTAATGTGTTAATCGTTTGTACACACACACACGTAATGTGTTAATCGTTTGTACACACACACACGTAATGTGTTAATCGTTTGTACACACACACACGTAATGTGTTAATCGTTTGTACACACACGTAATGTGTTAATCGTTTGTACACACACACACGTAATGTGTTAATCGTTTGTACACACACACACGTAATGTGTTAATCGTTTGTACACACACGTAATGTGTTAATCGTTTGTACACACACGTAGTGTGTTAATCGTTTGTACACACACGTAATGTGTTAATCGTTTGTACACACACGTAATGTGTTAATCGTTTGTACACACACGTAATGTGTTAATCGTTTGTACACACACGTAGTGTGTTAATCGTTTGTACACACACGTAATGTGTTAATCGTTTGTACACACACGTAATGTGTTAATCGTTTGTACACACACGTAATGTGTTAATCGTTTGTACACACACGTAATGTGTTAATCGTTTGTACACACACGTAATGTGTTAATCGTTTGTACACACACACACGTAATGTGTTAATCGTTTGTACACACACGTAATGTGTTAATCGTTTGTACACACACGTAATGTGTTACTCGTTTGTACACACACGTAATGTGTTAATCGTTTTTACACACACGTAATGTGTTAATCGTTTGTACACACACATAATGTGTTACTCGTTTGTACACACACGTAATGTGTTAATCGTTTGTACACACACGTAATGTGTTAATCGTTTGTACACACACGTAATGTGTTAATCGTTTGTACACACACACACGTAATGTGTTAATCGTTTGTACACACACGTAATGTGTTAATCGTTTGTACACACACGTAATATGTTAATCGTTTGTACACACACGTAATGTGTTAATCGTTTGTACACACACGTAGTGTGTTAATCGTTTGTACACACACGTAATGTGTTAATCGTTTGTACACACACGTAATGTGTTAATCGTTTGTACACACACGTAATGTGTTAATCGTTTGTACACACACGTAGTGTGTTAATCGTTTGTACACACACGTAATGTGTTAATCGTTTGTACACACACGTAATGTGTTAATCGTTTGTACACACACGTAATGTGTTAATCGTTTGTACACACACGTAATGTGTTAATCGTTTGTACACACACGTAATGTGTTAATCGTTTGTACACACACACACGTAATGTGTTAATCGTTTGTACACACACGTAATGTGTTAATCGTTTGTACACACACGTAATGTGTTACTCGTTTGTACACACACGTAATGTGTTAATCGTTTGTACACACACGTAATGTGTTAATCGTTTGTACACACACATAATGTGTTACTCGTTTGTACACACACGTAATGTGTTAATCGTTTGTACACACACGTAATGTGTTAATCGTTTGTACACACACGTAATGTGTTAATCGTTTGTACACACACACACGTAATGTGTTAATCGTTTGTACACACACGTAATGTGTTAATCGTTTGTACACACACGTAATATGTTAATCGTTTGTACACACACGTAGTGTGTTAATCGTTTGTACACACACGTAATGTGTTAATCGTTTGTACACACACGTAATGTGTTAATCGTTTGTACACACACGTAATGTGTTAATCGTTTGTACACACACGTAATGTGTTAATCGTTTGTACACACACACACGTAATGTGTTAATCGTTTGTACACACACGTAATGTGTTAATCGTTTGTACACACACGTAGTGTGTTAATCGTTTGTACACACACGTAGTGTGTTAATCGTTTGTACACACACGTAATGTGTTAATCGTTTGTACACACACGTAATGTGTTAATCGTTTGTACACACACGTAATGTGTTAATCGTTTGTACACACACGTAATGTGTTAATCGTTTGTACACACACGTAATGTGTTAATCGTTTGTACACACACGTAATGTGTTAATCGTTTGTACACACACCTAGTGTGTTAATCGTTTGTACACACACGTAGTGTGTTAATCGTTTGTACACACACGTAGTGTGTTAATCGTTTGTACACACACGTAATGTGTTAATCGTTTGTACACACACGTAATGTGTTAATCGTTTGTACACACACGTAGTGTGTTAATCGTTTGTACACACACGTAGTGTGCTAATCGTTTGTACACACACGTAATGTGTTAATCGTTTGTACA
Organism: Nemertoderma westbladi; assembly: GCA_032718475.1. Lineage (NCBI taxonomy): Eukaryota > Metazoa > Xenacoelomorpha > Nemertodermatida > Nemertodermatidae > Nemertoderma > Nemertoderma westbladi. The sequence goes on along the minus strand of JAUCBJ010009106.1, from coordinate 46,096 downwards.
CACACGTAATGTGTTAATCGTTTGTACACACACGTAATGTGTTAATCGTTTGTACACACACGTAATGTGTTAATCGTTTGTACACACACGTAATGTGTTAATCGTTTGTACACACACGTAATGTGTTAATCGTTTGTACACACACGTAATGTGTTAATCGTTTGTACACACACGTAATGTGTTAATCGTTTGTACACACACGTAATGTGTTAATCGTTTGTACACACACCTAGTGTGTTAATCGTTTGTACACACACGTAATGTGTTAATCGTTTGTACACACACGTAGTGTGTTAATCGTTTGTACACACACGTAGTGTGTTAATCGTTTAGAAAATAATATGCGTAGGGGTACTTTGCAGTTCTCCAGTCTGCCGCTAAAATATTACAGAATGTAATAATTTAAATTATTCTTAAAAATAAAAAAAATCAATAGCCTAAATAAAAATCAGCCACCGTACAGATTAAAAATAAATACATTTTTAGGTTAAAGTTTTAGGTGACTTTCTGCCATTTAAAAAATTGTTTAAAACTACTGATCTACAGTATTTAAAAATTATTTACCATAAAATTACACTAAGTAGGCCTATGCACATACACCTTGTCCTGGAATATAGTGTCGTTATTCAGGTACCTGCCCCCCCCCCCCCAAATTTTTGTACAAATCTTAATGAGATTGCATAAAATTTGAAACAGAGTTAGTTTCACCTCCCTCCTCCTTACTGGGTGAGTCAGTGATTTGTTGGTACTAGTGGAAATCGGGACATGCAAGGATTCAAAATATGTAAAAATATTTAAATTTGGTTGGGAAATAGCTGAGATATGGGCATTTGAATGTTGCATGTATTTACTTGCGTTGATGGCAATTTATTCTATTTAATAAATACACAATGTTCTAGAACATTTTGCTTATGTGGGAATATCCATATACTAGTATCATCATGTAGGCATTGCATTGTTGCCAAGCTACTTATGAGATAAGCAAAATGTTCTAGAAAATTGTGTATTTATTAAATGGAATAAATAGCCTGCAGCGCAAGTAAATACATGCAACATTCAAATGCCCCTATCTCAGCTATTTCCCAACCAAATTCAAATATTTTTACATATTTTGAATCCTTGCATGTCCAGCTTTCCACGAGTATCTACAAATCACTATAAGGTTGAAGAATAACTGTGCGGTAACTGGTGCAAGATCGACGGATACACTTTTTTTAAACGCTTGTAACTAAAGATTGAAAGCAAAAATAAAATTCTGACTTACCCACTAAGGATGATGGAGATGAAACTAACTCTGTTTCAAATTTCATGCAATCTCATTAAGATTTGTAAAAAAATTTTTTTTTTTGGGGGGGGGGGGTGGTCCATGTACCAGAATAACGACACTATATTCCAGGACAAGGTGTAATGTATAGTATTTGGTGGAGTAGGAATTCTGCTAAGCCCATTTGCACTTAAGACCCTAAACAACATTGAATCTATAAATTCCAGGGTTATGATCGCAACATTTGATGGGAATCCCAAGGCAACAGTTATACGTTGCTACAGTCCAACCAATGCCTCAGAGCCAGAACAAGCAGTCAAGTTTTATGAAGAACTGACTGGACTTATAAAGGACATTCCGAAACACAATGTTAAAGTCATTGCTGGTGACCTGAATGCCCAAATTGGCCCAGAAGACATCAAGGGTAACACCTAAAACACCAGTTCTAACAGAAATGGGTACTTACTTTTGTGAAGAATGTGAATTGATACCAACAAACAACACATTCGAAAAGAGTAAGGGGAAGCTATGGACCTTTCAATACCCTAATGGAACAAAAGCACAACTGAATTACATCCTTATAAACAAAAAGTGGAGAAACAGCATGATCAACTGGGAGGCATACAGCTCGTTCAACCTAATTGGTTCGGACCACAGAATTGTGACTGCAGAGATAAGACTCAGTTTGAGAGCCAGCAAACCCAGTATCAAATATGACTGGGAGAAACTCAGAACTGACAATGCTGTAAATGATGCTTATACAGTAGAAGTTCAAAACCGCTTTGAAACACTTCAGTCAATGGATGAAGACCAATCCACCAATTCAATATACCAGAATATAATAACAGCCCACAAGGAATCAGCTAAGGGTCATATCCCCCAGAAACCGAAACGAAAACAGTATGTGCCATGGCAAAACTCTGAGGTTACTTGTAAGAGAGAAGATCTTAAGATAGCCTACAAAGTTAAAACCGAACAACCAACAACCGAAAACATTAACAAGGTTGAGAAAGCTAAGGACGATCTTAAATTGGCCTACAACATCAGCCAGGAAAAGTACATACAGGATAAAACTGAAGCAATTGCAACTGCTCACATACAGCAACAATCAAGACTTACCTGGCAAACTGTAAATGAGATATCTGGTCGGAAAAGTTGTGCAAAGGGCCGCCTCAAAGCCGATAGTCCTGAAGAACGTGTTTGGAAGTGGAAAATTCACTTCAGCAACTTGCTTGGGCAGCCACCAAACATCGAGGTCAGCCCTACAAGGAAAATATATGACAAGACACTATCTATAGAAACAGGGGACTTCACACCTGCCGAACTCCGAAGAAGCATTAAAAGCATGTCCAATAATAAAGCGAGTGGATTAGATGAAATCCCAGCGGAGGTATGGAAAACCGGAGTGCTAAACAGACCATTATTGAATGTTTGCAACCGGATGTTAAAAGGGGAAAAGCCACCACCAATTTGGACTAAAGGTCAACTAATAAAGCCTCTCCCCAAGAAAGGAGACCTCGGCATACCAACAAACTATCGTGGGATCTGTCTGCTTGTGGTAGCTGCCAAAATATACAATAAAATGATTCTATATAGGATTATGCCTCACATAGAGAAACTACTGCGTAAGAGCCAAAACGGATTTCGACCAAGTAGATCAACAATAGCTCAGATACTTGCACTACGGAGACTGATGGAAGGAATTAAGTCAAAGAATCTCCCCGCAGTCATGACTTTTGTGGACTTCAAGAAGGCATTCGACTCCATCCATAGAGGTAAAATGCTTGAAATCCTAAGAGCTTATGGAATACCAAAAGTAATTGTTGCTGGCATTGGATTGTTATATTGTGACACAGAAGCGCAGGTACTCTCACCAGATGGTAAAACTGAGTTTTTCTCAATCCTGGCTGGCGTACTGCAAGGTGACACATTAGCACCATTACTATTTGTAATTGTGCTGGATTACGCAATGAGGACGGCCACAAAGGGTGAAGATCTGGGATTCACACTTCAAGAACGCTGAAGTAGTAGATATCCGGCAACTACAGTCACAGACACCGACTTTGCGGATGACATCGCCCTGCTCCCTAATACGCTAGCAGATGCACAGCTTCTACTAAATAAAGTGGAGAGGGCTGCTAAGGCGGTTGGATTGCATATAAATGCTACAAAGACCGAATTCATGACCTTTAATGTTGATGGAAGCTTGATAACCATTTATAATAATCAACTAAGGAAGGTTGACGACTTCCAGTACCTTGGATCATGGATAGAGAGTAGCAAAAAGGACATAGAAGTTAGGAAAGCAAAGGCTTGGGTAGCTCTATCAAAAATGGATACCATCTGGAAATCAGATCTCTCCAGACACCTGTTGACTAAGTTATTTCGAGCCACAGTGGAAAGTGTATTTTTATACGGGGGTGAGACCTGGACACTGACTAAATCACTTGAACAACGAATTGATGGTTGGTACACAAGACTACTAAGGGCAGCCCTAAACATCAGCTGGAGGCAACACATGACAAATGCCGAGCTTTATGGTACAATACCACCTGTATCAACCACCCTCCGTGAACGCTGATTAAGATTCAGTGGGCACTGCTGGCGAAGTAAAGACGAGGTCATACCAGATCTACTTCTCTGGCAACCAACTCATGGGAAGCGTAGTCGTGGACGACCGGCCATAACATACTGTATGTAGATCAACTTGAAAGGGATACTGAAAAGGTTGACTCTCTTACGAATTCAGGTCCCAAGATTTTGTGTTATTAATTTTCATTTATTGTTTTGGTTAGAATAACGTGCCACGGAAACCTGCTCTTTTTTCTAACTTTATAATTTAAGATCGTAACGAGGTATTATCTCGCCGTTTTTGCATCATTAGTCATTCATACAACTTTATGTTTTTGCCCATTTAGGTACAGGAATGGAGATGCCTCCAGCGGCAGCGCAGGCATTGATTACCAACCAGAACCAACAGACATTGACGCCTGGAGGTCCTGGTGGTCTGGGCGGTGCTGGTGGGATCACCTCTTACGGGGACAACCCCCAACAACTCCAACAGTCTCAGCGATCAGACCCCCAGCAGTGTTTTATGCTCAGCAATATGTTCGACCCAAACGAGTGAGTTTGATGATGTTGCTATGGTTACCGTGTAGACGACGCGATATGTCGTTTTATTGTATTTATTTTTTGTATACGTAGTTTTTTTCCTTCATGTCATATTGATATTTATTATACGCCAACTTTAATTGCATTCCATTCTATTTGGGTAATGCATTTAAGTACAACTTATTGTATCTCCCGCTGTATTAATTGCGTGGCGCTCCAAAATTATATGACACTCAAAAATGATTTGTTTTAACTGGCTAGTATGTAATTCTTGTAACTTAAACGTCAAATATAAAACAAAATAATTATATTCTAGAACTTTAGTAGATTAAGTAGTATACCTACTTCTTGCATTCCCATAATCGTTATATCATTAACCTCCCTCTTTACGCTCGATCGTTAAATAAGATCACTTCGAGCGCAAAATGCCATAAAGTACTGCTTTATTGACAAAATAGATTAATTGTTTAATTGATTTATATTAATTTTTGTGAACATTATTAGGGAATCTGGACCCAATTGGGATCAGGCGATCGCCAATGACGTCATAGAAGAATGTGTGAGCCACGGCGGACTGGTACACATATACGTGGATAAAAACTCTACCGAAGGCAATGTCTACTGCAAGGCCCCTACACCGAGTGTCGCACTTAGCATAGTAGCTGCATTGAACGGTCGCTATTTCGGAGGTCAGTATAGAGTCTAACAACTTATATCCTTATATATTCTATTCTATTTTATAATCACCAATTGTATCTCCCCAGACTTAGTGCGAACTATTAGGTAGACTTTGACATCTGTTTCATTAGAACTATTTTTTAAGTCGCTGAAGGATATTACATTCCAGACTAGTTTCAATATATTACGTGTCACTGACTAACTATGAATTCTGTTTATGGGTTTATGGTATTATTGTCTGGTTGTACTTTTTTTACAATATTATTATAAGGCCGCGTTAGAATAAAGTCAACTGTGTAAAAATTTTTTAAAATAAATTTTAAATCATAAAAAAATATTGATTAAAAATAATCCAAATATACACGATGGTGCGGGTCTGCGGGGCAATGACCTCGCAGACCGATGTTCATCCCTGGTGCACCGGGGCAATGACCTCGCAGACCGATATTCATCCCTGGTGCACCGGGGCAATGACCTCGCAGACCGATATTCATCCCTGGTGCACCGGGGCAATGACCTCGCAGACCGATGTTCATCCCTGGTGCACCGGGGCAATGACCTCGCAGACCGATATTCATCCCTGGTGCACCGGGGCAATGACCTCGCAGACCGATGTTCATCCCTGGTGCACCGGGCCAATGACCTCGCAGACCGATATTCATCCCTGGTGCACCGGGCCAATGACCTCGCAGACCGATATTCATCCCTGGTGCACCGGGCCAATGACCTCGCAGACCGATGTTCATCCCTGGTGCAACATTATTAACTGTATGGGTGATGGGAAGCTGGTGCAGTTTTATATCTTGTTTAATTTTTATAATTATATTTCTTGATTATAATAATATGTTTACGACACATTACAGATAAATCACGGAATATTCCAAAAAACTGAAGTTCGTAATACTTATTTTAGACTTTGTCTGTTGTTTTGGCAATGTGCGTCGATACAATATATTCTATTAATTTATCGCTAATAATAATTAATTGTATTGTCTCTATTTTCCAGGTAAGACTATTCGCGCTGCTTACATTACCTTAAACAACTACCATATGAACTTCCCCCAAGCTGCACTATCCAATCCGATTCTCCGACCCACCTGATATCAACCAATGACTGACTCCAATACAACCAACCTATTACCTAACTGTGTAATTATTTCTACTGGTTTTTGGTTTTTGTACAGAATCGGCGTTTTATTTACCCTTATAGACCTACTAATTAAATAAACACTAATATTTGTTCGCCAATGAATAACAGCAGGAATTCGGTTGACGTATATATTTTATTGTTTCCGTTTAAATGTTATGACTATAATAATATATAGTTGGTATAAAACTAATGACATTCCTTATTTACTTCTATGAATATAAAATCGTCCCCCGGGTATATATCGGAGAGAAAAACGGCTCTTAGCAAAGTCGGGTTTATACTCCGAGGTGGGATCGAACTGGTGACCTCGAACATAGCGGTTATCCGTTCGAACAAAACTTGCGGCCCAAATATTCACTCAGAATGGCAGCTAAGCATTCAAATACAGAAAGTATAAATGTGAAAAACGGTACTTTTGCCGAACACAACCCTCCCCCACCCCAGCACCCCACCCCAAGTACCCCCGCCACCAGCACCCCACCCAAAGTACCCCCGCCACCACCACCACCACCACCCCATCCCCACCATCTCCAGCCCCAGCACATCCACCACCAGCACCATTAACCCAGCACTCCATCCCCAGCACCTCAACCCCCCGCAACCCAGCACCCCCACCACCCCAACCCAGAACCTCCAACCCAGCACCCCCATCCCCAGCACCCCAACCCCGGTACCCCCATCCACAGCACCAACACCACCAACACCCCCACCCCAGTATTCCCATCCCCAGCACCCACACCCCAGCAACCCCACCCACAACACCCCCAGCTCCTCCGCCCCCAGCACCCCATCCCCAGCACCCCCATCCCCAGCACCTCCATCCCCAGCACCTCCATCCACCGCAACCCAGCACCCCCAACACCCCAACCCAGAACCTCCAACCCAGCACCTGCTTGTAGTTCTTGGGGTCCGCACTGGAAATAAGTCGTCAGACTTTGTGCGTAATCCGTGGCCAAGTGGCCGAAGAAAATTTACTTTACTTTTTACTTTTTTTAGCACCCCCACCCCAGCAACCACATCCCCCCATCCCTATAAACTCGCACACATACAGACATGGTGACAGAATTGACCTGAAACTGGCTGCCATCACCTCCACCCCCAGCAACCCAGCACCCCACCCCAGCAACCCCACCCACAGCACTCTATCCACAGCATCCCTAGCACCTCCACCCCAGCCACCCCAGCAACCCCATCCACAGCACCTCCACCCCCAGCACCCCCCCCATCCACAGCACCCCCATCCCCAGCAACCCTATCCACAGCACCTCCACCCCCAGCACCCCTATCCACAGCACCTCCACCCCCAGCACCCCCATCCACAGCACCCCATCCCCAGCACCCCCATCCACAGCACCCCATCCCCAGCACCCCCATCCACAGCACCCCATCCCCAGCACCCCCATCCACAGCACCCCATCCCCAGCACCCCCATCTCCAGCAATAATAAATAAATTGATTATTCATGCTTTTTAGTTTTTTGTGCTATCTTTCGTAACACAAGAACTCGATAGCGGTTAGCTGCTGTCCTTCTTATGGATAACAATTAGATTATCCACATTTGGTTGGCTGCATACTGGTAAAATCTCCAGGATATTATAATACATTTTGTTTATAATAAAGCCCAACATGCTCCCTTCTAAAAAATAATCGTGGGTTTCCAATAATCTGTCTAATTTGTCTCGCGCACAAGATCGGCATTGAATGTTAAGATCTATTTTCTTTTAAACCCGACATAAAAAGTTTGTTCTCAATAACCGTCTCTCTTCCCACATAACTATAATGTAAAGATTCTCGCGCATCCACTAACTCAAGCCAGATTTCATTCTAACTCCATCATAGGCCTACTCACCTTGAGTTGATTAAAGTTTGCGACCGTTGCTCGGGAAATAAAACTACCCACCCGGGTGGGATGTGTTAGAAATTGTGGTGGGATGAAAAGCTAAAGATCACTGAACCTCCAATACGTTTAGATGTCTCTGACCAGGACCTCAAACAGATTATTAATGCGTTGTTAATCATCTGAGCTGGTGATACTGCCAAGTAAAGGTTATTCTTGTCATCAGCAGTTGGTTGAACGTATGGTACGAGATCTCACGAAGGCTTCTCGCTGAAAGGGATAGACTGATAACTTTGTTGGGACGAGGCTTCGTTTGTGGTTTTAGATGGTACAGTATTATGGGTGGATGATCCATAATAAGATACCTGTATGTACTACATGTATATAAAAATTTAACTCGTTAAGTTAAGTATATCATTATTTCAATTATTACAAAATACGTAATCCTTGAACTCTATTTAAGTACTACGGGGGCACCGTTGCAGTGTTGCAGTCAGAGGCAGTATCTTCTACAAAGTGTGCAGTATATTCATAAATGCAAAACCCCATCATTTGTTATTCTGATTTACATAAGAGTTCGGAAGTATGGCGGCTTCTAAGATAATCTTTGCCAAATGTTCGATTCTTGGGGAGGTTAAATTAATTACTTTGGCGTCGCTGAATGTTAATTACTGTAGTATGTTGATGGGAGGAGACGAGTTGCTACTGGTTCGATAATTTAGCCTCATATATATTTATTTCTTGGGGTGGCGAATCGTCTAAGTAAAACAAGGTAGCACCATAGTCTATACATATTTATCATAGTAGCCCACGGAGTAACATCAGTAATAATCTCGAGAAATTAAAAGGACCCGGGGGGGGGGGGGGGGGTGGCATATTAAATGTGTAAGACGATCCTGATCCTGGAAATGGAATTGTTATAATTCCGCCCGGTGGTGTTTCAGTTCCATAATGCCACAACCCACGCAAATAATGATACAGTTGTTACATTTTTCATTTCGGTCAGAAGCAACAATCTCTTTATCAAAAAATGTCTAAATTCAAAAAAGTCAACCTCTGATGGAGATGATTATGTAAAATATAGTCAATATTGGAAGTTTGGCTTAGAGTTTAATCCCAATAATCCATTTGTGGATAGGTTTTTATTTTATTTTAAGATTCGACAATCAATACACCATCACCCGTGACGGACGCCCCCCCCCCCCCCCCCCCCCCAGATTTTTCTACAAATCTCTATCAAATTGCTTGAGGGGTCCGTGTCATCAGAAAATGACACTATATTACGGTTCATGGTGTATATGATTTGAATCGATACAATATGGTATGGTATATATGGACTTTTTATATTAATTTACTATTATCGTTAATAGGGCTCTTCGGAAATTGGAACAATACTAAGTAAAAACGTTCTGGAACACCACCCATAGAACATCGGAAGTCGTATTGGGTTTTCACATTCAATGCCGTGTATATTTTACTGTATAATTCGTTCACTTTTATAAAAATTGCTTAAATTTTCATCGTCATCGATGGATTGCCATCGTGCAGTTTTATAAAGTAAACGTAAAAAAAACCGCGGAGCGTGAAGACAATGGACCACTTTCCATGTTGTAGGCAACATATCATTTACCTTCTGGACTAAATAGGTTTGATGATTCTTTGCAGAAGATCCGAACTCTCAATACTGTAGTATTTAAGTGAGCATGCTTCCACAATCCACAATCAGTGTCTCACTCGATTATGTGTCACTGAATTATCAAAATATCCATTTGTTGATTGAATCATTTATAGCTAATATATTATGATTCTGAATAAATTCGAACCCACAAATGTATTGGTGGGCAACACAAATGGCTTATATTAAAATTCATCAGAATTTCAGATTAATTGAATGAAACTTTTAAACACTCTCTTTAAGACAGGGAGAAATAATATTATTGAATATATTAAATTATTTATGGCTTCCCACGTAGTTGCCGATAAAACGGTGACGTCTGATTTTTCTTTTGCTTTGGTATTACGGTTTAGCTACACGCAGGTAGCCAATAGCTGAGCAGTTTTGATGAAGCATTTCTGAGAATCTCTAAAATTTCCAATAAGAATTCAGTAAAGTTCGTGCATTGATCTGCGGGCTGATACTGGTTTGATATAAAAAAAACTGAACACATAAGTTCAACAAACATATATTTGAATTGTTATTTTTGAATATTTATTTTCTTGTTCTGGGTTTTGGTACTTGGGAAATAACAAGAAACAACTATCAAACATTCAAGTACCTCTCTTATTATTACAAATTATACATTATTTTGGTGAGTTATACATTTATTATATGAAACTGAAGTGATACTTTATATTATGTTCGAAAGTTTCTTAGACAGCAAACTTGGTGTATTTATATTTAGGGACAATTATTACTTATAGAACAGTTTGTTGTTGTAATTTATTCTATCGATTGGAGTGGAAAATACATGCTTGTAATCACTTCGCTTTCACAATTTGTACCAAACCTGGGATCAAACCTTCCCTCAAGTTAAGTTTGTACCAAACCAGGGATCAAACCTTCCCTCAAGTTAAGTTTGTACCAAACCAGGGTTCAAAACTTCCCTCAAGTTAAGTTTGTACCAAACCTGGGATCAAACCTTCCCTCAAGTTAGGTTTGTACCAAACCTGGGATCAAACCTTCCCTCAAGTTAAGTTTGTACCAAACCAGGGATCAAAACTTCCCTCAAGTTAAGTTTATACCAAACCTGGGATCAAACCTTCCCTCAAGTTAAGTTTGTACCAAACCTGGGATCAAATCTTCCCCCAAGTTAAGTTTGTACCAAACCTGGGATCAAACCTCCCCTCAAGTTAAGTTTGTACCAAACATGGGATCAAACCTTCCCTCAAGTTAAGTTTGTACCAAACCTGGGATCAAAACTTCCCTCAAGTTAAGTTTGTACCAAACCTGGGATCAAACCTTCCCTCAAGTTAAGTTTGTACCAAACCTGGGATCAAACCTCCCCTCAAGTTAAGTTTGTACCAAACATGGGATCAAACCTTCCCTCAAGTTAAGTTTGTACCAAACCTGGGATCAAAACTTCCCTCAAGTTAAGTTTGTACCAAACCTGGGATCAAATCTTCCCCCAAGTTAAGTTTGTACCAAACCTGGGATCAAATCTTCCCCCAAGTTAAGTTTGTACCAAACCTGGGATCAAACCTCCCCTCAAGTTAAGTTTGTACCAAACATGGGATCAAACCTTCCCTCAAGTTAAGTTTGTACCAAACCTGGGATCAAAACTTCCCTCAAGTTAAGTTTGTACCAAACCTGGGATCAAATCTTCCCCCAAGTTAAGTTTGTACCAAACCTGGGATCAAACCTCCCCTCAAGTTAAGTTTGTACCAAACCTGGGATCAAACCTTCCCTCAAGTTAAGTTTGTACCAAAGCTGGGATCAAAACTTCCCTCAAGTTAAGTTTGTACCAAACCTAGATCAAAACTTCCCTCAAGTTAAGTTTGTACCAAACCTGGGATCAAACCTTCCCTCAAGTTAAGTTTGTACCAAACCTAGATCAAAACTTCCCTCAAGTTAAGTTTGTACCATACCTGGGATCAAACCTTCCCTCAAGTTAAGTTTGTACCAAAGCTGGGATCAAAACTTCCCTCAAGTTAAGTTTGTACCAAACCTGGGATCAAACCTTCCCTCAAGTTAAGTTTGTACCAAACCTGGGATCAAACCTTCCCTCAAGTTAAGTTTGTACCAAACCTGGGATCAAAACTTCCCTCAAGTTAAGATTCTACCAAACCTGGGATCAAACCTTCCCTCAAGTTAAGTTTGTACCAAACCTAGATCAAAACTTCCCTCAAGTTAAGTTTGTACCAAACCTGGGATCAAACCTTCCCTCAAGTTAAGTTTGTACCAAACCTAGATCAAAACTTCCCTCAAGTTAAGTTTGTACCAAACCTGGGATCAAACCTTCCCTCAAGTTAAGTTTGTACCAAAGCTGGGATCAAAACTTCCCTCAAGTTAAGTTTGTACCAAACCTAGATCAAAACTTCCCTCAAGTTAAGTTTGTACCAAACCTGGGATCAAACCTTCCCTCAAGTTAAGTTTGTACCAAACCTAGATCAAAACTTCCCTCAAGTTAAGTTTGTACCAAACCTGGGATCAAACCTTCCCTCAAGTTAAGTTTGTACCAAAGCTGGGATCAAAACTTCCCTCAAGTTAAGTTTGTACCAAACCTGAGATCAAACCTTCCCTCAAGTTAAGTTTGTACCAAACCTGGGATCAAACCTTCCCTCAAGTTAAGTTTGTACCAAACCTGGGATCAAACCTTCCCTCAAGTTAAGTTTGTACCAAACCTGGGATCAAACCTTCCCTCAAGCTAAGTTTGTACCAAACCTGGGATCAAACCTTCCCTCAAGTTAAGTTTGTACCAAACCTGGGATCAAACCTTCCCTCAAGTTAAGTTTGTACCAAACCTGGGATCAAACCTTCCCTCAAGTTAAGTTTGTACCAAACCTGGGATCAAACCTTCCCTCAAGTTAAGTTTGTACCAAACCTGGGATCAAAACTTCCCTCAAGTTAAGTTTGTACCAAACCTGGGATCAAACCTTCCCTCAAGTTAAGTTTGTACCAAACCTGGAATCAAACCTTCCCTCAAGTTAAGTTTGTACCAAACCTGGGATCAAACCTTCCCTCAAGTTAAGTTTGTACCAAACATGGGATCAAACCTTCCCTCAAGCTAAGTTTATACCAAACCTGGGATCAAACCTTCCCTCAAGTTAAGTTTGTACTAAATCTGATAGATAGATTTATTTATACATTATGTAAAAACAATAACAAATACACCAAACAATGTACCGGTATAAAGGTATTGTCCAACATAACATATAGGATTACCCCTAAAGCTTTGCAGCTTATTTCCAAGGGGGTCCTTTATGTTACTTGGTTACAAATACAATATTACACTACGCTAACCTAAAACCAATATAAAACGTAATTACACTATGTACATGTACAACTTTACCGAGAGCGTGACAATGCCCGACTCAACGATAAAGATGTAATGTACAGAACAATTTATTATAAAACGTAATTACAGTATAAATAGTAAATAATTAATAAACTAATAACTTACTGTAGGACTATTGTACCTATTTTTACATTGCACACGGAGGTGAGATTTAACAGCAGATTTAAAAGAATGTTGATTATTTAGGTTTTTAATTTCATTAGGCAGAGCGTTCCAATTTTTTATGCCGTTAAAAAAGAAAGTATCAGATTCAAAGGATTTACAATTCGGGAGGTAGAAGTTTGAAGCACTAGCTCTGGTACTGTAAGAGTGTGTATCGCGTACTCTGTTGAATTTTTGTTTTAGGTAATTGGGACATTTACCATTATACACTTTATGCACATGGTTAAGGCGTAGCTGCTTAACTCTACTATCTAAGTTAAGTAGTCCAGATTCAGAAAAGTCATCTGGAGTTAGGTGGTGCCTAGGTTTGTAGTCTTTAATAAATCGTACTACTTTATTCTGAGCTACTTGTAATTTACATTTAAGCTGTTTGGTTAAGCCTTCATACCAAGAAGAGCACGCATAGTCCATGTGACACTGTATTAAAGAAGAGCAAAGTAACTTGCGGGAGTCGGTGTTCAAACTATTTTTATTTCTGTATAGAAACCTTAGCCTACTGTTAACTTTCGTGAAAATATTTTTCACTGTACTTTCTCCTGATAAGCAGTTATCCAATGTGGCGCCTAAATATTTAACTTCCTTTTTATTTTCAATCTTATGTCCATTACTAGTGACTTCAAACTTAGTTACCTTCTTTAACTTTCTTTTGGAACCAAACAAAATACTTTCAGTTTTACCGTAGTGAATGGATAGCTTATTATCAACCAACCACTCATTACAGGATTCTAGAACTGCACTTAACTTTTGGGAAATATGGATAGGATCTTTATGAGAGAAAATAAGAGCACTGTCGTCGGCATATAAAATGAGTTTAAAATCGGGATCTATACTACTTATCATATCATTTACATAGCATACAAAAAGCACAGGACCTAATATACTACCTTGCGGTACACCACAGGTAATCTCTTGTACAGTAGACAGCGATTTGCTAATGACTACAGTTTGACCTCTGTCTGACAGGTAGGACTTGAACCAGTCTATAGAACCTACACCCATCAGGCCTAACTTACCAAGCAGAATTTCGTGATCTACAGTATCGAAAGCCTTTTGTAGGTCCAACATTACCATACCAGTATATAAACCCTTTGCGTTATTACATCTAATTGTATCAGTTAAGTTAATAAGGCAGGTGTCTGTAGAATATGATTTACGAAAACCAGACTGAAGTTCATAGATCAGATTTAGCCTACTAAGATGTGCTTCCAGCTGTAGAAAAACAGAACGTTCTAGAATTTTAGATACAATACTTAAGATACTAACAGGTCTGTAATTACAGGGTTCTACTTTACTATTCTTTTTATACAGAGGAACAACCTTAGCTAATTTCAGTTCGTCTGGTACTACATTATCTACGATAGAGTAATTAATAATAAAAGTAATAGGCACTTTAAGTACTTCAGCACCATCCTTAAGAAAACGGGCAGGTATTAGATCTAGACCGGTACCTTTTGAGGCTGATAGGCTAAGTAGATTTTTAAAAACGAAATCCTCAGAAACGGGTTTTAAAAATAACTTTTCTGAACTTTGTAACTTTTCTAAATAAAAATTATTTAGAGTTTCGGACCCTATACTATATTTATTACTTGATAACGGTAATTTCTTAACTAAATTAGAGGCAACATTAGTAAAATAATTATTAAATAAATTACTAACTAGAGTATGATCATGAATCAGCTCACCGTTATCTTGCAGAACAATATTCGATTTAGATTTAAGGTTTTTATAACCTAAAGATTTTAGGGTAGACCATAGACTTTTTGGATTATCTTTATTCTCACTTATTTTGTTGTACAAATATTCAGATTTAGCTTTTTTTATTTCCCGTTGGACAAGGTTTCTATATTTGCAGTAATTATTATAGTCAGCTAAAACACGGTATTTCCTAAATTTATACAAATAGTTATCTCTTTCTCTGATATTACTAAGAATACCCGAGGTCATCCAGGGCTCAGTGCGTTGTTTAAGACTAATTTCTTTAATTGGTGCTACAGTATTAAGTGCCTTTAAAAATATATCTTTAAAAACAGTGTACGCAAGGTTAATGTCAGCGGCCTTAAAACAGGGTTCCCAGTCAGAATTAACTAACAAACTTAAAAAGCATTCCTTGCTGTAATTTTTCATAGACCTAACTGTTACTGTTTTATGATCCCCGAAAAAAGATTTTTGTGTCTTTCTTGTGCAAAAAACTATAAAATGATCGCTTAGACCTATAGGTAAAACCCCAGATTGAGAAATAATATCGGTATTATTACAAAGGATGTGATCTAGTAAAGTAGAAGTTTTACTGGTAATTCTGGTAGAATCTCGAATAATTTGTTTTAAACCAAACAAATTTAAAATACTTTGGTACTGTTTACAGATGGGGGATGCTTTGTGATGGTAACAGATATTAAAATCACCTAAGAAATATATTTCACAGTCTGACCTAAGATTACATAAAATTGTATTTTCAAAATTTGGCAAAAAATCTGATTGTTTAGGGGGCCGATATAAAGTACCGATTAAAATAGGTTTAGTTTTAGGAAGTAAAAGTTCCACCAGTAAAACTTCGTCACAATACTCTAAATCTTCCCTACGATTAAAAGCTAAATCACATCGAATGTAAGTACAGACACCACCACCGTGTCTGTCCCTATCCTTACGTAAAACTACGTAATTATCAATATAAATTTCTCCATCAGAAACACTATCATCGAGCCAAGTTTCAGAGATTGTTAAAACTGCTGGGTTGGATTTATTGATTAAAATACGAATTTCGGAAAGTTTTGGAAGCAGAGATCGTGCGTTTAAGTGCAAAAAATGCAGACCTTTTTTCTTAAAAAAATTAAAAGTTTCACTCTCAGCATCACTTGGAGTTTGCAGAGGCGATGTGAGAAATGAATCGTCGGTTTCTGATTCTAAAATTGTATCATGGAAGGGAAGTTCGGTAAAAATACAGCTATTGCAGAGAAAACTTGGTTCAAGATTGTTTCTGGTGGAGAATAAATTACTGCGTTTCCTACGGTAACATTTTAAATGTACAAATGTGTCACAACTCTCGCATTGGACGATCTTACTCCGAGAGTTTGTTCCTCGTTGACAGACGGGACAGTTGATCTTCGGGGCCCGCGTCCTGCTGGGTCCTGGGTTGGTCTCAATATCCCCAGCCAGAGACAGTAGACAGAGTTTAGCGATTAGGCCTCTAGATCGTGGAGAGGAGACCCAAGATCTTCTTCCCCGACGAGAGCAGTAGAGGCTAAATCCACTCGTCGACCACATCTCCGTCGATTCGGCGCGGCAGTTCGAAACGGTAGCGACAGGGTGTTCCGCAAACCAGTCCAATACGGGTATTGGGTGGGTTGCAGGGTTACCCCGCGGATCGGATGGTTCTGCCACAACGAAACGACCCAGAACGATGAAAACTGTGGAGATTAAGAGCGGGGACATTGTGCTGTCTGGCTGTAGTCTGACTCAGGGATAAAAACTGTATAGGCCTAGTACCGGTATCTTTCTTGGTCTTATTGTCGGCAGGCCTACAGCTTGATGATCGCCATTACAAATTATAGTATTATATATTGGATCTGGGATAAAACCTTCCCTCAAGTTAAGTTTGTACCAAACCGGGGATCAAACCTTCCCTCAAGTTAAGTTTGTACCAAATCTGGGATCAAACCTTCCCTCTAGTTAAGTTTGTACCAAACCTGGGATCAAACCTTCCCTAAAGTTAAGTTTGTACCAAACCTGGGATCAAACCTTCCCTCAAATTAAGTTTGTACCAAATCTTGGATCAAACCTTCCTCAAGTTAAGTTTGTACCAAACCTGGGATCATACCTTCCCTCAAGTTAAGTTTGTACCAAATCTGGGATCAAACCTTCCCTCTAGTTAAGTTTGTACCAGTAGTTGAGCCTGTACAGCTATACTCCAGTATCTTTATGGCTCTTTGCCGGCCACTGTTATTGCAGAACTCATCAGAGATATGTTACGATGTGATGGATTAGGGAGTTATATTGCTACTGGTGAACTGAGTAGATGTTGCGTGGCTGTTCGGCTGGCTGGGACCCTAGTAATGTAGCCAATGTGTGTAGAGTATATTAGTTGTTTTGGTTAGAAAAAGTTGTCTCTGTAAACTGCTTCTTTCCCACAATTTGTAACTAAAATTTACCGTGCTGTTACTGTTACCCCCCCCCCCCCCCCCCCCCATTCCTGTTACCCCACGTCACATGCAGTGATTCAGTGATTCCTGTTAGTAACTATTTTAGTTACCAATTGAGGGAAAGGAGCAGTTTACGGCTTTTTCTAACGTTAACAATAATTGTTTAACACTTTTAAGACTTATTATTTCCATTAGGCTTAACACTTATTTTCTCCATGAGGCTGCCAAAGCATAAGATTGTGCACAGGCTGGTCCTCACGCATTAGGGCAACGATTTTGAAAAAACGTTGAAAATTTTGGTCTTTTTGGAGTTAACAAAAAGACCAACACTAGAAGCAGCCTGTTCTAATGAGATGAGGAGCCGTTAGGCTCCCTCTAGTGATTCTGAGAGTACTCCTAAGTCATCAGCAAAGTCTAGATCAGTTAGGTACTTGGCAGGATTTCCTCGACTTATGGAGCCAGTAGGCGGAGTTACCATCACCCCATCATCATTATGATGATCTAAGGACATGCGTAGAAAATAGTCAACCACAATTATGAACAAGAATGGCGCAAGTGTGTCTCCCTGGAGGACGCCACATAACACTTCAAATGGTTATGTGTCACCGTCAACTGTAGACACAAATGTTGTCGAACCATCGTATACTGATCTGATTGCTGCAATACTTTCATCAGGAATTCAATATAATGAAAGTATGCTGAACATACGTGAGCGAGAGAATGAATGAAAGGCCTTGAAGAAGTCAACAAAGATAACAGCCAGATGACTGTCTTTCTTTTTTGGTAACTCTTCAATTATCCTTCTAAGTGCCAAAATGGGCTCCATGTTCCCACGACCTTTACGGAGCCCATTCTGATTTCACGGAGCAGTCTCTCAATGGGATCCCTGATGCGATTTAATAGAATTCTATTGTATAGCTTTGCAGCAATCGATATCAATGAGATTCCCCGAAGAGAACCATAGAGTGTTAGGTTGCCCTTCTTGGGAACTGGTACCAACTTATTTGTTTTCATTTCTTGTGGGACTCTTGTTGTTCTGTACATGTCCACTATGATGGGATAGATGAGCTTTAAACACTCAGGTATTTTAAAGACCTCAGGGGGAACACCATCTACTCCACTGGAACGATTGGTCTTAATGCTCTTTGCAGCAGCCTTCACTTCTGCAAATTAGATATCGCCAATGGGAATATCTGGGAGTACAGACTCAGACTCTTTTACTTCTATAAAGTTATCAGGCAATACCCTGTCATTATTGAGGAGCTTTTCAAAGTGGGCCTTCCAACCATTGAGGCGATCGGCAGGTGATTCTGCCTTAACCTTGGTGGTTGGTTGGCTTTTCCGCCCAGTAAGCAAGTTGATCGATTTCCATGCCTGGGATGATTGCCTGCTGTCGTCAGCATCATTGATGGCATCAACCTGTTGGTTTATTAGCTCCTGTAGATTAACAGTAGGGACGTTAAGTACTATATTTTGGAGGAATTCTGTATTTTGTGATAAAAGCACCAAAACTTACCCAAAGATAGTCCATATAAGGGCGAGTGCCTTAAGATAGGGAACCACGTCTGAATATCATTGGTATCCTGTTACCATGACAACAAAGACTACTTAGTAACGGTTGATTGGCAGAATGAAATTGTCCCCAATTTGGTCATAAGTTACACTTTGTTATATAGCGAATTACTTAAAGTTTAGGTGACCGAATATTCAAAGGAGGGCCATAAAAACGGGCAAATATTTACTTATTTGTTCCGACAAGTGAAGTACGTATTTCTATACTTTTGACAGGCTATTTGTGTACGAGGATTGATCGAGTTATTAAAGTTTAAATATTGGGATCAACAGAACGACAGATCGACTAAAGGTACCCCTACGCTAAGGCACACCTTACTTCGTGGCTCGCCCACAGACACATGTATGGACAACATGGTTCAGTAATACCGAATTGATTCGCAGCCATTTATACACGAATCAATATGACATCTTTAAACCTGTGCGCTATTCGCTATTTTGCAGTTCGTAATTTTTATATAAACTCGTTCAGTAGCTCCAGTAGTACCATATATCTTACTGATCTCCTGCTATTACTGACAGAAACTCCACCAGTCCATGTACCTTGTCGTAATTGCTTTCTGCTTCGGTAGTACAACAGTACAGATGGTTCGACAGAGTTGAGGAGTTCAATATTAGTGGAATGAATTAATACAGGAAAGGACAAAGGAAGACTAAAACCGGGGATAATTGATCCAGAGTTACTCCGCCTGGGAAGGAATCCCTTATCTATAGAACACAGAGATAAAAACCAACCCAAGGTGCATCGTCTCTACCAATTCTCAACTCTTAAAGTGTCAACACACTGACAATATTTTAAGGATATTCCAATTGACAGAACGGGTTTAAGGGGGTAGGGACACGAACGAACGGGTTTAAAGGGGGTAGGGACACGAACGAACGGGTTTCAGGGGGGTAGGGACACGAACGAACGGGTTTAAATGGGGTAGGGACACGATCGAACGGGTTTAAAGGGGGTAGGGTCGGTAGGGACACGAACGAACGGGTTTAAGGGGGGTATGGACACGAACGAACGGGTTTAAGGGGGGTAGGGACACGAACGAACGGGTTAAAAGGGGGTAGGGTCGGTAGGGACACGAACGAACGGGTTTAAGGGAGGTAGGGACACGAACGAACGGGTTTAAAGGGGGTAGGGACACGAATGAACGGGTTTAAGGGGGTAGGGACACGAACAAACGGGTTTAGGGGGGTAGGGACACGAACGAACGGGTTTAAAGGGGGTAGGGTCAGTAGGGACACGAACGAACGGGTTTAGGGGGGTAGGGTCGGTAGGGACACGAACGAACTTGTTTAGGGGGGGTAGGGACACGAACGAACTTGTTTAGGGGGGTAGGGACACGAACGAACGGGTTTAAAGTTTTTGGCAACAATTTATATTTCTCGTGCTGTGTGCAACTAATATAGTTAATTTTATGTTTTTTTTTATGAAATAATAATAGATATCTAATGAAACCCACTGTCCTGCTCCAAATCATACAGGCCTACATACTTATACAAAGAATCCGCACTTATTTTGTTGATGTTGGGAACTTTCATTGTGATCCCGTTGTATTATCAAGTTACAGAGTTTTTGTATCTCTTCAGCAATCGCTCTGTTCAGCGAGATGTGTTAGCGATCAATAAATTAATCGGTAATGGATGGCGCATGCTGATAAAGCTAAATTCGTAGGGGCATATCAAAACCGTTTAACGCTAACTAATGCACTGTGTGTGTCTTCAGTTTAAGTGTCAGTTGTGATAGGGAAAGATAGTTACTGCGGTGAGTCATAACATCTCAACCGCTACCTTAACAAGACACGTTACTGAAAACATCTTTTTGATGTTAATGGTGTAGTTGGAGAAGCAGGTGTCATGTAAACAACTTTATCCTAAATCACCGGTTTACATGGGGGCGACACAGTAGTGTTTATAGGGAATCACAAGAAATATCAACAGGTCAATTGTAACTCTGACGGTTTCTCCGCAGAATATTCTTGGGGCCAATCCCCCATGTAGAGAGAGAGAGAGGGGGAATTTGGGGGGGGGGGGGGGGATTTGAAACACCATCACAATTCACTCCTCAACAGGGGAACAACTACGCAAATAACAACTGATTACAACAAAAAATAAAACTGTAACCTGTTCTATTGAGTTTAGTTTAATGTTTTGGTTAGAATAGCGTGCCACTGTATAGTTCTATAAATCGATGTGTCAGATTGTAATTATCCGAATTCTGGATTAATTGTAATAAAATAATAGTCTTGAGTTTGTGGACAATCGATCGAAATCTAGGATGTAGATCACCAATGTTTATGGTAGACGACTTACCTGAACTAGGAACTGCAGGCTAATGAAATTCACCATAACATGGTGAATTTATATATATTATTATAGAGACTATATTATAATCTCTGTCAGGCAAAATATTGAGGAGTAGATAATCTATTAATACGTTTACGTTTTATCAGCATTTAATATAATTCCAAACACAAAACTTGTCTATTATGGGAATGTTACGCGAGAATTTAATAATGAAAGACATAAAAGTAACATTTGAACAGAGATAATCGATGTTTCTATCGGCTCCTATTTCCTTAAACAGCGGTTGCCCCTGACGCGAATTCCAAATATAACGAACTTCCCATATTAAATTCCAGGCATGTAGCCACTTGGATTACTATCAGTTTTGATCTTAGATATGACATAGTTAACAGCCAGGGGTACTCGTCTCAGCAACTCGAGAGCAACTTATAATTATACAAAGGTCCCCGTACTAAACCAATTTGCAGTGGCTAACGACGCATTGCGATTAGTTTATTGGCTCTTTGGAATATCAATTAACCAATAATTAGTCCAACATGAACACCAATATTTATGCCTGGGTATTCCAGATAGACTCCATAATGAGATGTTTTCCTGGGGCAGCAGGTGGGGATATAAATTCCGTAAGTATGTTGCCAGTGTGCGGTAATAATGATATATCTGACCACCCCATTGCTCGTTTAAGGTGAGTACAATATATGTCGAATGTAGATTTATTGTTCATGAAAATATTTTTTTGATTTTAATTTTCTAGCTCTGTATTGATGTGGCCGAAAAATCTTATTTTTACGATTTTCGATTTCTAATGATGATAAAAAGTTTCCCATCAAAAAATGAAATAAACGTTTTTTCTTGTTATTTTTTTAAATTGGATGTCCACTTCAGGTTCCCCAGACAATTTTATTTTTGAACTTTTATGAAAAAATTACCATTTAAAAATATTTTAATTAAGGTATTACATTAGAAACTTGAAATACAATTAACATGTTTTTCCTCAAGTAGGTAATTAGTTTGGTATCACGTTACACTTAAGGGTGATCCAATCCTGATCGCTTCCCCATAATGGCACAACTACATTATTTTTATTCTACAATGGCACATACTACATTATTTTTCTTCTACAATGGCACATATTACATTATTCTGCTTCCAAAAGGAGCACTTGCCCTTCCCCAATGATAATAAATTATATTTGTAATAAGTAAATTATCTTCCTTCTATTTCTGTAAACAAAGATTTAATTAGTATTTTCAATAGGGAGAGTTTCTCGCAATTTTCGCTAAAATTAGATCATTAATTATTTTAATTATTCTGTTTAGTCGATGCGATTTAATTGGATTGTTTTATATTTAGTTAAGTATTTAATAATTGTATAAAAACTTTTTTAAAATTAATTAAATTAAAAATTAATTAATTTTAAACATTAATCAAAGCACAATAAAATGTGTTCCTAAATTACATTTGAGTGAGCACCAATATACAGGGTATCAGTATGTCTGTCACAGTCTAATTATATTATTAATTATGTCCCCGTAAACTGTATTTTGGAATATTTTTTTGTACTTTTTTCTTCGTGTGCCGCGAGTGAATCTGCAGTATTTCCGTCCGGATAAAGTGCCTTTATTTTACAACAAAGTGATTTGTCATCATTAGTTAATATTGAGTTACTGGGTTGGAACTGTAAGCTACAAACGTAAGCAAATTATACAAGGCGGTATCAGGATGTATAAAAACTGAACGATCCATCAATAAATCACTATAGTACAGATTGGATAATGGATATGCCAAGTAGATAATGTGACAAATGACCCAAAAAGCCCTACTGACTACAAATGAATCCTAGAAGGCCAATGTTCGTGCCGGTATAGTGAGCACCGCCTGTAATTATCATCACCCGAGCGTAAAATCTTATGAAGAGTAGCGAAAATATGTTGCGGTTGCGGCTGCGATAAAGAATCTCCAATTATCTGATTCTCGAGTTGTAAAGCTGCCATTCCAAACAATGGGTGTACAATGCGTGAAAAAAGGGGATTGGTTTCACTGAATACTGCCTTAGGTGTTAGGTAAACAAATAATTATTTTTCCAGCGCCGAAATGTCATCCCTTTATACTGTTTGCCTCATATGATCAGTGTTGCAGTCCTGCTCTTGTCTGCTCAATGTATCAGTGTTGACCATGGTTCAAAATAGATTAATTGAGAAGGCGTGACCCTTTTTAGCTCTTCTTACTAAGTTTGTGTGCATTCATGGAATATGTGCTTGCTGCAGGATTGTCTATTTTGCTGGTTTCTAGTAAATTTCCTGGTAAAAGGAATTACAATTGTATAATCCACTCCAACCTCCATTACTTCTCATTTATTGTTTATATTAGTATTCTATGGTATTTTCTGCCATAAAAAATCACTGACATATCTGTTTCAATAACTATAAATGGGATGTAAGATAGCTGATAACGGGCTTGACTTTTCCTGTCCAACTAACTAGCATTAGATTCAAATTTAAGTCAATGTAGTAATACAAAAATACCATGGGCGAGGCTTTACTTAACGTTTTTTACTTTACATTTGGGGGCTTATCCAAATTGTTGAGCACATTTTTGAGCACAAATTCGGCAATTTGATTTTCATAAATTTAATGTAGGTATGGAAATCTGCTCCTCTTAATGTTAAATTATCAATTAATTGAACGAACAGATTAAAGTGTGACGTTATTCCAACCAAAACAATAAACTAAAGTATATAGGTTACAAATTTATTTTTTCAAGAGTTATCAGATGCTATTTGCGTTGATTTTCCCCTGTAGAGGGGATGAATTTCATTGTGTATAATTTCAGGTCAGGTCAGGGTCCCCAGATCCTGCTACCACTATGGCAGTAATGTTGTACTGCCTGTAGCTGTCAGCCCGGCAGCCCGATCAGCGCCAGTAGCCTATTCATTATTTAGTTGATCAAGAGTGGGTTGGTAAGCCCCCGTCAACTAAGTAAGGGCTATGGTGCCTAGGGCAGCATTGAAGGCAAAGGATTGAGCATACATCTGCAATGCCCCTCTGTCTATACTGGATGCTCCTCTACCAGTGTTAGGTAACGTAACCCAGGAGGCACACTTGGTTCAGGGTGTAACAAAAGGATCCCTACAGTCGGCAGCAGGGCTGTAGGCCATGGATAGGCTGAAGGTAATGAACCAATGGCTAACCATGCAGACAAGGTCGGCGGAAGGTAATCAACCAATGGCGGCCTACTGCAAGGATGCTTGTCTTATAGGAGTTGCGACCACAAGCGATTTACTCCCGCAATTGAAAGATATGAGTATGAGAACCCTCCATGAGAAATACCGGCTCGGTTATCGCCCGGGTCAACAAGGACCGCGTCCCCCAGTGGTACACCAGGCTAGGGTCGAAAAATCAGCTACTGGGACAGAAGACAGAGATGAAAGAAGAACTCACTTGTTGAAATGTAAAAAGACACTAAAGATTACCACAATGAATGCACCCACACTGAAAGCACACAGCAAACAGGGTGATATGGTAGCACTGGCGATGGGATATAACATCGACATCATCTGTATCCAAGAACATAGGATTTATCTTGTCGACACTGTCATGAAGTACAATGACATTGGAAATAGATGGACATTAGTAACACGTTCGTGGGGACTTCGCGCAGCACGTAGTCGGCAAGCCTTGGCATACGGTTCATATAGAGCAAATGGGGCATGTCTAGTTTGAACCCCATATCCCATGCTATAAATGTATTCATTCGATATACAATCATATGTTAATCCGCTAGGTGGTGTCAAATTGTTATTCTGCAATTTTGTACTTACCAGTGCAGCACTGTACAGCAGTACCGTACCGGTAGGCCTATGTCATTACTTCTGAGTCTCTAGCGGATCCCCAATTAAATGTCTTAACTTTTCAATTTCGTAAAAGATAGACTTCATGATTCTCTACAGGCCACCAAAATTTCAGCTCAGGAAAATGAGGCCTTCCCGAGAAATTTAACATTTTCTAAAAACCACAAAATCTGTCGTAGCTGACGTCAGACTGCATGATTTTTCACCAAACTTTACAAACTTTCTAAACTTTCTCTCTACTACTTGCCTACTAAGTTTGGTTCAATTCCGAACCAGCGATGCCGAGAAATTCGCGTTCAAACATTTACCAGACAGACGGACGGACAGACAGACAGACGGACAGACAGACAGACGGACATGCCCCATTTACCCTATATGAACCGTATGCCAAGGCTCGCCGACTACGTGTCTCGCCCCACAAGCTCAGCAGAAAGAAATTCGGCCAATGCATCAATTGGTGGCAATTGGTGGAATTCTGCTAAGCCCATTTGCACTGGAGATCCTAAACAACATCGAACCTATAAATTCCAGGGTCATGATTGCAAAATTTGATGGGAATCCCAAGACAACAGTAATATGTTGCTACAGTCCAACCAATGCCTCAGACCCAGAAGAAGCAGTCAAGTTTTATGAAGATCTGACTGGACTTATAAAGGACATTCCGAATCATAATAATTTCTGGTGACCTGAATGCTCAAATTGGCCCAGAAGACATCAAGGGTTACACCTATAACAACAGTTCGAACAGAAATGGGTGCTTTCTGTTGTTAGACCTAATGGAAGAATGTGAATTGATACCAACAAACACCTCATTCGAAAAGAGTAAGGGGAAATTATGGACCTTTCAATACCCTAAAGGAACCAAAGCACAGCTGGATTACATCCTTATAAACAAAAAGTGGAGAAACAGTATGATCAACTGCGAGGCATACGGCTCGTTCAACCTAATTGGTTCGGACCACAGAATTGTGACTGTAGAGATCAGACTCAGTTTGAGAGCCAGCAAACCCAGGACAAGCAAGCAAATCAACTATGACTGGGAGAAACTCAGAACTGAGAGTTACTCAGAACAATGCAGTAAAGGATGCTTACACAGTAGAAGTTCAAAATCGCTTTGAGGTACTTCAGTCAATGAATGAAGACCAGTCCACCGATTCAATATACCAGATTATAATAAAGGCCCACAAGGAATGAGCCAATATTCCCCAGAAACCCAAATGAAAACAATATGTGCCATAGCAAAACTCTGAGGTTACTTGTAAGAGAGAAGATCTTAAGATAGCCTACAAAGTTAAAACCGAACAACCAACAACCGAAAACATGAACAAGGTTGAGAAACTAAGGAAGATCTTAAATTGGCCTACAACATCAGCCAGGAGAAGTACAACAGGACAAGATTGGAGAAATTACAACTGCTCACGTACAGCAACAATCAAGACTTACCTGGTAAACTGTAAATGAGGTATCTGGTCGGAAAAGTTGTGCAAAGGGGCGCCTCAAAGCAGATAGTCCTGAAGAACGTGTTGGAAAGTGGAAAAATCATTTCAGCAACTTGCTCGGGCAGCCACCAAACATCGAGATCAGCCCTACAAGGAAAATATATGACAAGACTCTACCTATATTATTATTATTATTATTTATTAATAATTTGATTTATATATTCGGGAACTCAGCCCATAGTACATATACTGTAGATATATTTTACATACATATGGCACAATTTTATTGTAATAGATTACAAACATTACATAATATCACCTCAAAGGTGCCCATCAAAATATTCCAACGCTCAATTAGAATTGAGGAATCACAACACTTATTGTAGCATTCTCTAACTAAAACATTGTTTGATTTACGTACACGGTTAAAAATAGAATAAATGTTGGAGCGCAGAACTGACTTAAAAGTATTCACCCTATTGAGTACAGACAAAGTATCAGTATCATCAGTTCTAGAATATTTGAACATCAGACAGAAAGCAGTATTATATGAAACCTTCATCTGATGCAAACATTCTACTCGAAAAATCGACCATAATGAGCAACAATATAAACTGTAAGTAATAAAAAGATTGGAAGAGCTGTACTTTAACAGAGAATGAACAATGCGAAAAGTGTCGGGTTAATTGGTTTCCTCGACAATACATATTACTGCGCATGTGCATAATGTCAGATTCATCAGAAAGATTACAGCTTATGCTTATAGTATGTCCTAGGTAAGATATCTCTTTAACAAAGGAAAGTAATTTACCATTAATGAAAACGTCACCAGCTCGACCTAAACAATTTGGCAAAAATACTCGCAATGAGACTTAGTAGGGTTAAATACTATGTCAAATTCTAAAATCGTAATCCAAAAATACTTGGAGATATTAAACAGAGGTCATCTGCATAAAATAAATGGTTTAACAACAATGTTCCTAGGGAGCAGCCAACACTCAGTTGAGTAAGTCCTTTACTTAGGTCATTAATGTAAATATTGAAAAGCAAGGGGCTTAGCAAGCTACCCTGTGTGACACCATTTGATATATGAAAAGTGTCTGAGATTGATTGCCCCCAACACAATGAAACTAATTGCTCACTGTACCAATAGGTAAGAATGCGCACGATACATACAGGGACATGAATATTAAGCAATTTCCTAAACAATTTATAGTGGTTTATAGATTTACACGATCAAATGCTTTGGATGCATCTAGAAATGCGGAATATACAGAAATGTTAAAGGAATATACAAAAATAATCCAGTCATTGCCGGCAAATTAAAATTAAAAGATCAAATCTAATGGCACCAATGGAATAGAAGGCTTACTTCTGTACATACATATGGTAGTAAAATTCAAGACACATTGAAAACATAGTATAAGGGTTGGTCATTAAGTGAAACTATAAACAAAGTGCACCACCATAAAATATGATATGAGGGGTGGGATCACCATTGGGGAGTAAGTCATAAATCAGAAACTATAAAAATGATGATGCAGATTACACCATGAGTGATTGATTGAGGAATTCCTGGATGCATTTGACTTTGCTGGGAAAAGTAATATTACAGCGCAAGCAATTTAGAACAAAGTCCACATTGATCACATCGGACAAATTAAACAGCCAGGAAAAACCTGGGTATGGAGAGCCTTAATACTGTACCTCGAGAAGAGTAGTGAAGTAAGTGAGGGTAACACGTTTGTGGGGACTTCGCGCAGCACGAGGCTCAGTTATGTGACACAAATTAAAATTTAGAATATAATAAAAGCAGTACTCGTCTTCATTATAAGCCTTGTTGCGCTCGTCCTTATATGCATTTAAATTTTTTTCCTAAACGTAGACTTGCGATCTTTATAACTATCGATGCGTTCAATAGCGAAGCCAGGTGTTTTATAGGAGTATGTCAACGCAGTACTCATCTTCATTATAATCCTCGTTGTGCTCACCCTGATTTGTATTTAAATATATTCCTAAACGCAGACTATCGATCTTTATAACTATCGATGCATTCAATATGCGAAGCCGGGTGTTTAATAGGAGTATAGTCAACGCAGTACTCATCTTCATTACTGCCGCCAGCTGGAAACTCGGAGCAATAGGCCTACTGCTTGTACAATGCGTGTCAATTTCAACACCGCCGGGCACTGGGTGATGGCAGAGTGAGATTAAAAAACCGAATTATTTCATCCTCGGTTACGGTTAGTCCAGTTTGCCCGTAGTGGCAGCGATACCGAAAGTAGAGGTAACAGACAGAGGTGGTCTTGGTGGTGAGTTGTTTGATTTCAATTCCAACACTTTTCTGGGTAGCTGGCAGGCTGGGTAGACTCTGGTGGTAGTGGGAACCTGAACTAAGAATGCCAGTCAGCTGGTTAGTCCGCATAACTTCCATGGTTGCAGTTGCCGAGTCCAGAGTCGATGGATGGTTTGTAGGGGTAGGCCTATTGCTATTGTTGTCTTGGCAGATTGGTATGTGCCGGTACATCTACATCTGATTATACCAGTTGCCGGTGCCGTCATAGTATACGTTGGCCAGTGCCGTCGTATGCCGGTACATAGTCTTTAATTAACATATTAATCCGTGTTAACAAGAGCAGAAACCGTAAATGAAGAAATTAATTTTCTTTCATCGCTGACAGGAGCGTAGAAATGCGGTATAGTGCTGTCGTAGTTCAGTACCGTACCGGTAGTTCTGTAGTTGGCAGTTGCTACCAGTCCGGTTCTACAATATGACAGTAGTAGGAGTAGGCAGGTAGGGCGGTATGGCGGACGGCGCCAATGGCAGAACAGACTCTCTAAACTAATTCAGGACCGCAGCCCAGCAGTCCGCACTGCAGTGCATATGGCTAATTAGGGCCTACAGAATTTTGCCTGTCCTGTACCAGTATACGTGATCTATAATCACTGCACCGGTACCGCGATACCAGTCAGCCAGTACCGTAAAACACCGAACACAGTATGGTATTGCAGTATTGTCTGATTGCAGGATTCTTGATTCCTGGATTCAGGGATTGAGTATAGTACCGGTACAGGCAGACAGGACACAATGGTATTACTGTAATTTCGGAATTTGCCAGAAACCTAGCTGATTTAGTCTCCTAGCAACCCGCTGAAGTCAAGCGTTATAATTTTGGATAAATAAATTTATTATAACTGTAAGACATCCGCAGTTACACTGGTGCTGCACGAAGGCCCCAAGCAAATTCAACTTGGAAAATTTCTAAACTTTTGACAGACTATTTGTCTACCAAGTTTGGTTACATTTCATCGAGGATTGATCGAGTTATTAACGTCAAAAAAAGCAACAGATCAACAGAATGACAGAATGATAGAATGACAGGTTGATTAATGGTACCCCTACGCTAAGGCTCACTCACTTCATGGCCCGCCCCACAGGAAATACTTTAACCAAGCTTCATAGGAGTACTGTAGACTGACATATCTGTCCTGGGATGTGGACTGA